>OU015492.1:82128225-82420725 GCA_907164885.2 Dolomedes plantarius
TCGAAGAAGTGAAAACACGAAAGTGAATTTTTCCAAGGTATAATTTAGTTACATTCTTTACTCTATAAGTTTCCTTCTCGAGTGCTTTTTATAATAATTTAGTTTTTCTTTTCCTTCTTTTTACGTTGATGAAGAAAAAACGCCCGGGGCATCTGATGTTGTCTCACTGTAAAGCATCGTCAGGCATCACTTTCCCCAATGAAGCAACATACTGAAATTTGGGGGATTTTTCTGTTTTCTTGTTGATGCGCGTTTGCCATTATTTTCGCTACAAAAACCTATCACCCAGCGCAAGTGTGGCAGGGTTGCTAAAGTGTGCTGAAAAATTGGGGAGTTCTGTTAGAACTGAAGCGTAACCATGCGGAATCGGATTTCGGCAATTACTAGCAATTTTTTCCCCGTCTGCTAAATTTGTCCATACCTTTCTCCTATTTTTTCGGACTCCGTCGTTAATTATCTGCGTGATGCTGTAAAAGGTATTTTTATTTGTTAGTTTCGGTTATTCTATTGTTGTTAAAAAGAGAGAGTGTTTCCTGCCCATCGCAAATTTCAAATTAATTTTCCCACGATTCTACTGGAACAAATAGTTTTCGGAATTGCGGAGATGAGAGGAAAGGAGCAGGAGCATCAAAGGCCTACAATTATTGAAATTTCCTGAAAAATTATTTTAATTTCGATTTGCCTGGAACCATATATTACCTCGACGGTAACTGCAGATACCTGACTAACCTCACACCACATTTACATTCATACATACATACAGAGCCTTACCAATCAATTTTAGCGCCTGAGGCAAAATTTAAAAATGGTGCCTCTACAAATTTTTAAAGAGACTTTTAAGTAATGAATGTATCTCTATTAAAAATAGTCTACTTAGTAGAATGAAGGACATTTTTGGAAAAATATGCATTTATTTTTAAAAAAACAAAAATTTTAAAAAATTAACAGAACTTTAAAAAAAGTGGAAAACGTAAATAAGTTTGAATATAATTTGTTTTTGTGGCTTATGCCCCTTGAATGATAGCAGCATCAGATCAAGGCCATTATAGGCTATGGGGCTCGAAGATGCGGCTCCGGTTTTAACTCAGTACCACAAGGGTCAGTCCGACTTGGCTGAGGGTCCGGTACAGTAATTTTGAACCGAGTCCAGTGACGAGACCGGTACACTTGATCCCGCACCTCCAGAGGTAAATTTTGAAAACTTGGAGGACTTTGCAGTCACGACAGCTTTTACGTACACCAGCCATCATTAGCGTACACGGCGATGGATTTGTCAGTGGCGAGCATCGAACTAGAGACGTTCAGATCACTGGCCCGCTGCTCTTGTCAACCAAGCCACCAATCCCACATATAATTTGTTATGTAGGGAAAATAATTTCTAAATAATTATTTGAGCCTTTATGGCAGCAATTTGTTGATTGAATCTCTATAATTTATTGTTTTTCATACCGTCTTTTCTGTAGAAATTATAGCTAGATCATTCAGTCGCTCTTGAGTTGTTGTTGTTCATAGGTAATTCTTAAATATTTTCAGTTTATAAAAACCGCGCTCGGCTGCTGCTAGAGTTACAGGTAGAGTTAGTAGAATTTTCAAAGCCACAACAACGTTTGGAAATAGGCATTCAAAATTATATCCTCATAATTTCAAACTCAGAAGTTTTTAAAAGAAATAGTATAAATATTAGCTTCGATTGTATATTTTTATGAATTTCTTCATTCATTAGATTAAACTGTTTATATTTTATCGTTATTCGTTAAAATTTTTGTATTTTCACCCTGTCTCATTTTGGTGCCTATTTCAATTCGGAGCCTGAAGCGGTCGTTTCCCCGCCTCACATATGGGGCCGGTTATATATATATATATATATATATATATATATGTGTGTGTGTGTGTGTGTGTGTGTGTGTGTGTGTGTGTGTGTGTGATGAATCCCGTGCACTGCCCCACTTCTAACACCAGAACTGCGGTGCCGAGACGCCAAAGAGGGCAATGACCCCCGCTCCCCAAACCCCCTTTACTGGGAGAGGAGAAATTTTTAAGGGAAAGGACGCTTCGCTGTTTGAGACGGGGAGACGGGTCCCCGGACTTGCAGGGGCCAGACGCTTAAAGACGACCTGTAGACACTTTTTTTAACTATTTTAACCATCCTTTAAAGAAATATACATTCGTTATTGTTAGATACCTCGAGTGGTTACTGCTTTAATGAATGCAAATACTCCTTCACACGAAAGGTATCCCACATTTTTGGGCGCTTGGCCCGGGATATTTGAGAAAGGAATTGAAGTGCGTTAGCTAGATACAGCAGTGAGCGTGAGACACTAAGCTTCACGTTGTGGAGCTAGGACGGAACGTTTGAAGTAAGAAAAAAAAGACAGTGTTGTGACGGGTGTGCCATCGAACTGCTGCAGAAGACGGTGAAAATATTGCTACGCGTGTGAAAGTGGATTATTCTTCTGCGACGCCGGAATTAAAGGTGAGCGTATCTTTATAATTAAACATGGAGAAACTGGAAGACTGTCCGCAGATTTCGAAAAATTTGAAGTCATTTCCATTTAGAGACTTGTTTATAGAATTATATTTGAAGACGAAGGTGATAGGACGAACCGCAAAAAATTTAGGTCTTTTAGTGGACTAAATTATGAAGATGAAAATGATGTAAGTTTTAAGAGGAAAATTGAATATGTTTCTTCCAATTTTTCCACAAGTGATTTAATTACTGTATGCAATATATTGAGCTTGGATAATAAGGGTAGCAAACCAGAACTGGTTAAGAGAATTGTCATAAATTTGAATGATATAAATATTTTGCAACGGAATATTATTGATGATGATGATGATGACGATGACGAATTAAGTGAAAGAGAAAATAGTAATAGTGTAGAAATAAACAATTCTTCTGCCATTAGCGCAATTAACAGACCCATGATAATTTTAACTACGTAGAAGCCATAGTTAAACCTTTTGACGGTTCATCATCTATGACCGTTCGTAAATGGGTTGAGGAGTTTGAGGATATGTCGGATTTATTCGAACTATCTGACTTGCAGAAATTTATTTTCGCTAAGAGATTGGTCTGTGGGAGAGCAAAATTGTTTCTGGACAGCGAAAAGAATGTCAAAACGTGGTCGAAAATTAGACAGATGCTTGTTTAAGAATTCGCTGAGGAGATGAATTCAGCCGACTTACATTCCGCTTTAGGAAGCACAATACAGGGCGGGAATGAACCAGTCATTGATTATTATTTTAGGATGAAGGAAATCGCGTCGCGTGGTCGCGTGGAAGTATTGAAGACAGTGCAATTATACAATATATTATAAATGGAATTAATGATTTAGATGTAAACAAACACATTTTATACGGATGCGGAGACATACACGAATTTAGAGACAAACTAAAAGTATATGAGAAAATTAAAGATAATAGTCGGAGAAATGAAGTCAAAAAATATTTTAAATCTGGATTTAAAAATGTAGTGAGGCAAGAAACGATTAGATACACAAAGTTTTTAAACGAGAAACCAAAAACATGTTTGATTAGAAATCAGAAGTACACACAACCTTTTGCTAACACACGACAGAGAAGTGATTCGAACTTTAAAATTATCTGCTACAATTGCAATGAGGAAGGACATAAATCATCTTATTGTAAATTTAAAGACAAATGTTTGCGGTGTTTTCTATGTGACGAGTTCGGACACAAGGCAAATCTATGTCCTCAAAAGAAGGTAAATAAAGTAACGATTTCACATCATCGTCCTAATAGGATTCAGAAATGTGTCGAAGTTTTAGGAAAACAAGTAGATGCTATTTGGGACACCGGAAGTGAAATTACAATAGTTAATCAAGAAGCTTATGTTAATCTGGGATCACCAAAACTAACCCAGAATAAAGTACAGTTACTGGGAATCAGCTCAGATCAAATTTCTCTTTTAGGTTATTTTACTGCTAATATAATAGTTGATGATTATTCTGTGTATACTGATATTTATGTTTTAAGTAGTAATTTGTGTAACAAAATGGTTATTGGAATGGATGTAATGACTCAATTTGATTTTTCCATGAGTAACAAAGGTGTGAATATAACGGGTTTGCGTAAGAATTTTCGAGTTAATTATGTTTGTATTGCACATAGTAAAGTAAATGATAATGAAATATCTCCGGAACCTAAACCCGGAACGAGATTTATAACGGACATTAAAAAAATAGTTTACCAGCTAGACAACCAGCTGTACCTGAGTGTGAAGGAAATAAAGTAGAAAGCCGTGAATCACAGAAAATTGAGATTTCTATGTTGAATTCAGACGAAAATGATAGTCCCGTGGAAACAAACATGTTACCATTCGCGACTGGCGGTGAAGATCAAAATAGTGATGATAAAACCAAATTAATGGAAAATGAAAGTGGTGTTTATAAAGAAAGAAATATTAGTGAAAGTGGTTTGAATGAATTAGATGATGAAGCAAATAAAACTGTTGGAGCTAATGAGAGTGATTTTAATGACTTAAATTTTGATAAAGAAAACACGAATTTTGGAAACGAGTGCAGCAATGATCAAAGCTCTCAATCGAATCAGGAGAGTGGTGTGACTGGAAAAGTCTGTGATGTAGAGGAAGTTGAAAATCAAAAAGAATTTGTGGAAACTGAATTTGAATGTAACAAAGATTCAGAGGATTTAACTCTTGAGAAAAGTGATGTGCCTGATGAAAAAAATGTCGATAGAACAGAATTAGGGGATCAAGAACTTTCCACGACTTTTAATAAGGAAAATGGTACATTTCAGAGCTCTAATAATCAAGTGGAACCACAGAAAGTCGAAAGAAAGTTATCGTCAGATGATCATTTGTGTAATACTGGTGGCTGAGTTACAAAACATCAGAAATTACTGCAAGAAAAAGAAAGAGTGGTAAAAAGGGCTAAAATGTTAGAAGAAATGGATGAAGAGTTTAGTGTTGGTGCATTAGTAGAGGAAGAGTTTCAAAGGAGCAAGGCTTATACTTCACGACATTTAAGACATTTAAAGGGACTTACAGTTGCTCATGATGTTGAAGATTTCAAGGTAGGAACACCAATTATTCTAAATTTAAAAGACAAAGGTGTCCTTTGAGAGGAAGAGGATGTTTTAGGAAATATAAATATTATTGATAGTGAACGCTATTCAAGGAATGTAGAAAATAAAAGAAAGAAACGTGATTATCAGCCCTATGAAGAACCAGGGTATGATGAATTTGGAATAATGAAGAAAAAGAATATGCTTTCAAAGTATGATGAAGTAATTGATGGTGAGAGAAAAAAATTCTTTGAGGTAGGTTCTGAAATTGCACAATCTTATAATACTAGCAGAGAACAACAATTAGAGTTTATCAGAATGAAATTAAAGCAACGAAATAAGATGTCACTTGAAATGCCTGAACTGAAAGTGGCCAATGAATGTTACACTCCTGAGGATATGATGCAGTTCAAAAAACGAAAGAAGAAAAGGAAGATTCGAAAAACTCTTCTTTTGAAACCAGACGATTTGCTTACAGAAGTGTTGGATGATGGAAAAGATTTGCGATCACGGAAAGGAAGAAGAATTGTAGGAGTTGATGAATCAACGTTTACAAGTGATGCTCTTGAAATGAAAGTTGTTGAGAAGCCTTATTTGTCCACTGTTATTGATGAAGAAAAAGGTGGAAAAGAACTGTACAGTGCTTTAAACGAAGCAAAAAAGTTGAAAGACAGGAAAATTACGAGCACTATTCAAGAAAAGGTTATTGAAATTCTTAATAAAACTAATGTTGCTGAAAATGACGCTGCTGTTGATTCTAAGGGAATCAACATGGAACTGAATTATGTTGCTGACATCTGTAGAATACTCGGTGAAGTTCCTACTTGTGGTATGTCTGACAACAGAGATGAACAGGCAGATAAGATGACGAATATAGAAAGAGAGCTTTTAGAAGAAAAACAGAATCAGGAATTAGAAGCTCAGAATCGTGGAGCTTGGAATGAAGTTGATATTGATGAAAGGCTAGCTGAAATATCTGTGAGAGAAAATTATCCTATTTTAGAGGAAGAACCAGATATTAATGTTGATATTCCTGGAGCTCTCAAGTTAGCTAATAAAAAGGGATATTTAGACAAAGAATCTAAACATTTGTCCAGTGCCCCAAGAACTAGTAAGTTGCAATCACAGTCATACAGAATAGAAGTTTTATGAAGAGGATAAATTTCGAATGACCTAGAAAAGATTGGCTGTCATGAAGGGCCAATTAAGACCAGATCAGCAGCTGATCACATAAAACCATGGTCTGATGTTCTGTAAACCATTTAAATGCAAAATACTGTTGCTTTCTTTTTTCTTTTCTTTTTAGGATTTATTTTGCGTCGAACAACGGAAGGTTCCGTGGGGCCGCGTCAGTGTCATGATGGCCAAGCTGTGAGACGAATCCCTTGCACTGCCCCACTTCTAACACCAGAACTGCGATGCCGAGATGCCAAAGAGGGCAATAATCCCCGCTCCCCAAACCCCCCTTTCCTGGGAGAGGAGAGATTTTCTGAGGGAAAGGACGCTTCGCTGTTTGAGATGGGGAGACGGGTCCCCAGACGTACAGGGTCCAGACGCTTAAAGACGACCTGTAGACGCTTTTTTAACTATTTTAACCATTCTTTAAATAAATATACATTCGTTATTGTTAGATACCTCGAGTGGTTACTGCTTTAATGAGTGCAAATACTCCTTCACACGAAAGGTATTCCACACACACACACACACACACACACATAAATATATATATATATATATATATATATATATATATATATATATATATATATGTAGGAAGGAGTTAGTACTCCTTCCTTTAGAAGTGAATCATTAGACTTAATTATTTTGAACATTTAATTAAACTAGACGATGTTTACAAGACAGGACTAACACTTAGTATGAAATTAAAAAAAACAAAGCATCAACACAGCTATTTGACTCAAAACGGCAAGCCTGCGGAGCGACACATCCGCTTCGTAATGTCACTAGTCCATCACTGTGTTTGCGCGCCAAGTCCTTCGCGCCGAAGTAGTAGGAGTGGAAGTTGTAGTAATAGTTCAGTTGTGTTGCCAAACTCATTCTCACATATATATATATATAATACTTAACTGTAGTAACTACTTACCTCAGTATTTATTACAGATAATGGCTGATCTGGAACTAAAGCGGCATCGGAAGTGTCACTATTCATCTCAACGACCTCGAAAACTATTGATTCGAAACTACTCTGGGTAATTATGGCTCCGCAAGTGGATGATATATTGGGTTTAATACCCTCAAGAAATACTTAATGATCGTCTTGCGAATGCTATGTACCACTGGGTGTAAAAAAGCAAGGACTTCTGTAACTGTGGGAAGCATATGCATGGGCTCTGCGAGGGTTTTACTGTCAAAGGATATTTGAAATTTTATGCTATCAGATTAGATCATCTAAATGTCGTACTGCCGAAACTAAAATGAAGATTAAATACCGATAGGATTTTTCTAAAATCTCCTTGAAATCGATAAAATGTGACACTTTTTTTCTTTTTGTACGTAAACCGATACTAAATTTGCGACTAATATTCAATTCATTTGGTATGCTTACTGCAGGTCCTCACATTTATCGTTGGTTTAGAGCAGCAATACTGAACCTGTTTTTCTCTCGGGCCGCATGTATATGTTTGCTACATCACGCGGGCCGCAACATAGTACACTATACCTAATAATATAATAATGTAAAAAATAAAACTCAAAACCTAAGTGTATTCAAACGTTTATTTTAAAAATGAGTGTGATTTTTTTTATGTTGGGACAAATTTTTGACTAGTTTAGACAAATCAGGTTTATACTTGATATTTGCTACTCTCAATACATCATCAACATAACAATCAGTAATCCGATTTCCTTATATTTTCTTTGCATAATTCATTTTAGAATAGAATTATTCACAAAGATACGTTGAAGCGAACAACGTGAGCAGCAGGTGGCACAATTTTCTATAGTTTTGTATTTTTCAGGAACTAAATTCCAAAATTATATTTACAAAAGTACCTGCCCGATAATGAGTGCGAGTTCGAGCCGCGCATTGAGTACAGGGTCTGTCCGGAAAGTAATGAGACTGATTCCATAAAATTCGTTTATTTGAAGATAATTTTACAGACACTTATTCGTCTTCAAAATAGCCTCCTCTTGCATTAATACACCGTTGCCAACGACTCTGCCACCCATTGATGCCCGCCTGGAAGTCTTCAACTGGAATGTTGTTTAGAACGCGAGTTACGTTTTTCTGCAAGTTCTCCAGATTGTCAAAACCATGACCTTTGTGACGAGCAGCGATACGCCATAAAGTTTTGTGTAAAACTAAACAAATCAGCTTCTGAGACGGTTGCCACGTTACAAGAAGCCTACCGGAAGGATCTTTGTCCAAGGCTTAAGTGTTTAGGTGGCACAAAGGCTTAAAAGACGGAAGAGAGGACGTCGATGATGAATAACGCGCTGGGCTTCCATCAAGTTCTTGAACTTCAGACAATGTGGCTAAAATTAAAGCGCTTTTGGACTCTGATCATCGGATGAGTGTCCAAATGATGTCCTCCGGACAGATAGTTAATGCAGATTTTTACAAGGAAGTGCTTCAAAGGTTGAGGATTCGAATTTCGCGCGTCCGCCCGGAGCTCACAAACAATTGGATTCTGCACCCCGATAATGCGCCGGTCTACCGTACAGCCCGATTTGTCACCGCCGGACTTTTTTCGATTCCTTCGGTTAAAATACAGCTTAAAAGGTCATCGTTTTGACAATCTGGAGAACTTGCAGAAAAATGTAACGTGCGTTCATAACAGAATTCCAATTGAAGACTTCCAGGCAGGCATCAATGAGTGGCAGAGTCGTTGGCACCGGTGTATTTATGCAGGAGGAGGCTATTTTGAAGACTATTAAGTGTCTGTAAAATTATCTTCAAATAAACGAATTTTATGGAATCAGTCTCATTACTTTCTGGGCAGACCCTGTGCCCCTAGTCTAGAGCGTTGCGGTCAGCGTTCGCTATTCAACTGTTAATTTGACCGGGAGATACAGTTTAAAGCCCATTCTGGACAGCTACATACTGCGTGGGATTCGAACCCACAAGCTCTGGACCGAATGCCAGCGCAGCCATTCGGCCATCCCCGTGTCACAATTATCGATTTTCCTTCATTGGAAACATGAATTTTCTTCCTCGAGAATCGTATTGAGGGCCATCTCTTTACCGGATAGACACGTTTAATGTAAAGCAACAAATACATGTTATGATCTTCACCAATGAAACTCACAAAGTTTAATTTTTCTTTTCACAGAATGAAGATACCAACAATTTTAAATTTTATTATTTAATTCATATAACTTAAAACTGCGGTCTCAGAAACTATCTTAAATACTCGCTGATGTGGAAACGCTTGAATCCTTTGTTGCGGTGTATCTATGGAAAATGATGCTGTTCATCCATCTTAATCTTTTACACTTAAAATTCCGCATATATAGCAATGAAATAAACATACTGAAATTAACTTTCAGAATAAAATATATCCCCCTCTTTCTTCGCTTTTATTACTTATGACGTGATTTAAAATTTTAATTGTTGCCATTTATTTCAACATATAACTCTTTAGAAAGTAGGAATTAATACGTTTTTATACGATTAGGGATATTTTTCTTCAAGGTAAACAAATGATCAGGTAAATTAACTTTATAAGCACTTTTCTAGAAGTATGCCTGCTCTCTAAATCTTTTATTTTTTCCCTTTATTTCTCTATCACGGAATTACGAGCAGCAAAGTGCAATTTCTTGTCCATTTGAAACACTAACAAGAGAACCTCTTGATAGAGTAAAGCAATGAATCGAGTTTCGAAACGTTACATTGTTGTTTTTTCCGGTGGGTGACAAATTATTTCCTTCCGGGGAGAAATTCGGAGCGAAAGTACAAGATAAAAATTTATCATTTGGAAACTTTTTTTTGTTAATCGTATAAAGCAAATTCTTGCACGGCCAACTTGTCGCTAGACATAACTTTTCCTGTTTCAGCAGGCGACTGAAATTCGAAAACACGAGTTATCGCGCCGTATGGTTGATCGATGTGGATAGAGAACGGGAACTCTTTTCACTCCTTTCAAAAACATCATAGCTAAAAAAATCGGCGATTTTTAGTTATGCCTGTTTTTAGAATGCTTTTAAAGTATTGCCCTGCAAGATCGTCATATATCACTGCTCAAAATTTAACCGCTAGAGAGCAGAATTAATATTTATTCTTAATATATTTTATTCTACTTTTAAACTTTAAAATCACTCTCCTGAAGAATCACGTTTTTTAAAATATGACGTTGTTGAAAGGCGTGAGCGTCTTGAGCATATATTATAAAGAATAGGAGTGTCTAAGTACGTCGAAAAACTACGACTTAGTCACATTTTAGTGAACATTTTTTACATTTTACGAGGTATTCTATAATTTTAAAGCAGTGTGCTTTAATAAAAGTTCACACATAATTTAAGTATGTCATATATATTTCTAATTTTCTGCTTATTTTAATAACTGTTGTTGAAATATTTTGTATTTCTAGAAAATGATAAAATATATCATTAGGAAGCATTTTCGCTTCATTTAGAATTTTGAGTATAAAGATGGTAATAACTACATAGTGCAACTAGTTTATACCTGCATGGGATGGACTAGTTATTTAGGGAAATAAATTCTTGCCATAGTTAAGGCTGCTGTGTACTAACCCTGTTGGATTCGCTCACCCCGATGTTAATGTATGGAGAAATTGTGTCTACTATTTACAGCTGAATAAATGCTGATAATCCAATAAAAATGGTATTTTCAGATAGCCCGAACTTTTCTGCACCTTGAAACAGGATTCATATTATACATTTCGTCCGCCAAAGGAATTATGAGCGTTTAAAACACACAATACTAGATTCCCCCCCCCCAAATAATTTATATTTTAAAATATTATTTGCATTAAAAAAACGAAAAATGTCTTTCTCTATTACGGAATACAATTTTTAAAAAGAATCTTTAAATCCAAGTCGGGAATCCTTAGACACATTTTCTCCATAGGTAACATTGGGGTGAGCGAAACCAATAGGATTAAAACACAGCAGCCTTAAAAAGACCTACGGGTGATTTCTTCACTCTCATTTCTGAAATTTACCACTACGAGACATACATATATTTTTTTTTGTATATGGGACTTTTTACGCATCTTTCAAATTTTAAAATAGCAATGTAGAAAGTAATACTAGTAAAGATATAAATTTGATGAACGGCAGTTAAATCTATTGACACCCATTATCTATATAAATAAAGCAAAGTGTCTCTATGTATGTATGTATGTATGTATCGTATACAAATCTACATTTCTTGACGAATCTGGTTGAAACTTCGTATACTTATGTTTTGAAGCCTTAGGATAATTCTAAGATAAGTTTGGAAGCTTTTTAAAATAATTATAAATAAATACAGTTTTTAAATAATATTTAATCTCCAGGCGTTGGAATCAATTATTCATAAGAACTGCGCATGAGCACCTATTGGATGTTAATTCTAGATGTCCAAGGTAAGTGAACGTATAGAATATTGTTATTTTGTAGTTATTTGGTGTTATTTAAAGTTAATTTTCTAATATTACTCCTTTTGTTTTCATTTTTTCATTAATCCTTTTTTACTGGGTTCATTCCCAGTATACAGATTACCGTTGGACCACTTTGGAATATTTCTGTGACAGTCATGGAATATTGTTATTTTGTAGTTATTTGGTGTTATTTAAAGTTAATTTTCTAATAATACTCCTTTAGTTTTCTTTTTTTCATTAATCCTTTTTTACTGGGTCAATTCCCAGTATACGGATTACCGTTCAAACTCTCTCTCTCTTTGGAATATTTCTGTGATAGTCACATAGTGTTTTCACTTTTTGTTTATTTTGTATTTGCTAAGGAAATTGTGTTATTATTGGAAATTTAGTTAATTTTCTAATTGTTCATGAATTAATTGTTAAAACAGAATTCATTCCTTTAAATATTATTTCAATGGGATAGTGAAGTGGAATTTGAACTTTCTGTCATTTTTTGTTTAATTTAGTTACTTTTTTTTAATATTCTTTCTTTTTATGCTTCTGTTTGAAACACTTTGGAATATTTCTGCTATATAATTGTGTTAAGCTTTGATTATTGCTATTCCATTTTTGAGTTTTTAAGTATCCTTTTTTTACTGTTTTCACTTTTCGTTTATTTTGTATTTGCTGAGGAAATTGTGGTTTTATTGGATATTTTTGAAGGGCAGGGAATTTTGTAGTTATTTGATGTTATTTAAAGTTAATTTTCTAATATTACTCCTTTTGTTTTCTTTTTTTCATTAATCCTTTTTTACTGTGTTAATTCCCAGTATACGGATTACCGTTGAACCTCTTTGGAATATTTCTGTGATAGACATGGAATATTATTATTTTGTAGTTATTTGGTGTTATTTAAAGTTAATTTTCTAATATTACTCCTTTTTTCCTTTTTTACTGGGTTAATTCCCAGTATACGGATTACCGTTCAAACTCTCTCTCTCTCTTTGGAATATTTCTGTGATATAATTGTGTTAAGCTTTGATTTTAGTTTTGATTACTGCTATTCCATTTGTGTGTTTTTAAGTATCCCTTTTTTACCGTGTTCACTTTTTGTTTATTTTGTATTTGCTGTGTAGTAACATTTTATTCTTTTATTTATAGCGCTTTTATTGCCACATCGTAGAAGATCTAACAACTGCTATTCCATTTTGTTTTTAAGTATCCTTTTTTTACTGTGTTCACTTTTTTTTATTATTTTGTATTTGATGTGTAGTAACATTTTATTCTTTTATTTATAGCTCCGTTGAATTATATATTGAAATATTTGCTGTGTAATAACAAATTTTTAAATGATAATGCCTCAAAAAAAATTTATCGGTCAAATACGACCACAAACAAGACGAGTGAAATTGTAACGGAGAGAAGAAACAAGTGAGGCCAGAGAAGAAAGACTTGCATACCTTCGTGAAAGAAGTAGTATTTCAAGGTCAGCAGAGACTGTAGACGAACGTAATCAAAGACTTCAGATTATGAGGGACACAGCCTCCACATCCAGAGCTTCTGAGACACTCCAGCAGCGTGAGACCAGACTTCAGGTTATGAGGGATACAGCCTCCACACCCAGAGCTTCCGAGACACCCCAGCAGCGTGAGACTCGACTACAGAGGGAGAGAGATGCAACATCTAGATTCTAGAGCCTCTGAAACAGTCCAGCAGCACCAGACTCGGCTTCAGCAGTATCGACTTAATAAAAGCTGTGCTAGAGCACATTTGTGGAGAGAGAAACAGAATGAAGCATTTGCATACAACCCCAATTTGTATTACAGGAATGATCCAGCATGTCTAATTCAAAATATAAATTTGAGATGTCAACACTGTTCTGCCATGAACAGGAAAATTGAAGTTCCTGGAATGTGTTGCAGTGGTGGAAAAGTTCAAATTCCACTTCTCACCGATCCTACACAGATGTTATAGAATTTCTTTAATGGTGACTCAGAAGATTCAGCACATTTTCTAAAATGTATTCGTCGTTATAACAGCTGTTTCCAGATGACATCTATTGGGACAACCAAAAAGATCGAAGAACCTAAATATATGCCGACTTTTAAAATTCAAGGTCAAGTATACCACAAGATTGGCAGTCTACAGCCATAGAGGCACCAACGTGCAGTATTTTCAGGGGTTCAGGAAAGGCTAAGGTTTTACAGGAATGCAAGTTAATTGTTTGGAATGAATGTACAATGTCCCACAATGCTGCATTAGGATCCCTTGATGTTACTCTGCAAGATTTGAGGCATAATAACCGAAGGATGGGAGGTATTACTTTGCTCTTTGCTGGTGACTTCC
The DNA here is from genome assembly GCA_907164885.2 of Dolomedes plantarius. Taxonomy (NCBI): domain Eukaryota; kingdom Metazoa; phylum Arthropoda; class Arachnida; order Araneae; family Dolomedidae; genus Dolomedes; species Dolomedes plantarius. The sequence continues at coordinate 82,142,160 of OU015492.1, forward strand.
TACAGACTCTGCCTGTTATTCCACGTGGAACAAGAGCTTATGAAATACATGCATGCCTGAAATCTTCAGTTATATGGAATAAAATTGAAACACTTAATCTTCAAACTAATATGAGGGTTCATACGACAGGTGATGCTGATGCACAACAGTTTTCTGATACTGTACTTCAACTAGAAAATGGAAACTTGATGTCTCATGGCGATGATGGACTTATAGCAGGGGAAGATATTGGAAAATTAATTAAAAATCATGAAGATTTTTACAAGAAGTGTTTCCAAACCTCTCTCAGCATTCTTAAGATCATAGTTGGTTACGTGAAAGAGCTATCCTTGCATCGAAAAACGACAACATTATACTCATTAATAAGCAGCTTTTAGGTCATTTGCCTGGCACATCTCAGATTTATAAGTCTGTTGATACATTTTGTGCTACAGATGATACAGTACACTATCCTACAAAATTTTTGAACTCTCTGCGGCCATCTGGAGTACTGCTGCATATATTGGAATTAAAGATTTGTGCACTTATTATGCTTCTCAGGAATTTGGATCCACCTTCACTGTGTAATGGGACAAGATTATGTGTAAAGAGATTGATCAAGAACGTTATAGAAGCGACTATAATAAGTGGACAAGCCGAAGCATTTGTTCCAAGGATTCCGATAATCCCATCAGATTTACCTTTTCAATTTCGACGCTTTCAATTTCCTGTTCAGTTGAGTTTCACCATGACAATAAATAAAGCTCAGGGTCAGTCTTTTAAAGTTGTAGGTCTCAACTTACAATACCCCTGTTTTTCCCATGGTCAACTGTATGTCGGTTGTTCACGAGTAGGAATTAGACAAAATCTTATCATTTATGCTCCAAATAGTAGGTCACTTGACATTGTTTATCCAGAGGTGCTAAGGTAATAACCCGTAACAGCAGTTTTTGAAAGAAAAATATTAATTTTACTGCGTATTGATTTGTAATTTCATTGTTTCTATTTAACCCTTCAGCGGGCGCGTCAATTTTTGTAACACCACCAGGCGCGCGTTGCATAAAGTGCAACGTCTCTTTAAACCTTGATTATTCCTTTTGTAATTAACTTTTTTTTCAAATTGGAAATAATAATTCTGCTTTTTATGACAAGATATAAAATGTTGATAATATTGAGATTATTTATAATTAAAGGCCGAAAATGAATAAGAAGAAATTCTCATAAAAAATTAAAATTTATTTTTAAAACAAATAATTTGTTCAATTATCTTCAGTTTTCTTCAATTTATTCACATCGCAAACATATAGTACGGATATTGCAATGCGTCTTGCATGAAAAACTATTACGTTTATCACACTTTATCGTGGTAGTTACATTATTTAGCCGTCAGCATATATATTACACTTTTCTTTTTTTCTTTTTGCACCGACACCTCTGGTTCTGCTTCTCGGGAAGTTTCCCCTTTATATTTTAGTAAGAATCCAGTTATGTTTGGAGAAAGAGGTAGAATATTTGCCCGGGTCTTCAAGTGGCTTTCGAGAAGTTCTAAAGAATGCCTTCTTTTAAAACTGTCCGGTTTATTGGATCTAAGGGCAACTTGCGAATGGATTCCTATTATGCCCAAAAACCTAAAAAACAACTAGAGAATCCATCTTCGGGATATGCGGGATACCGTGTGATAGCTGCACATTTGATCCACTACATCAACTCCTGCTTTTGTCGTATTGTAATCCAGTATAATCGCTGGTTTACAAGAATCGTCATCCCCTGTTGCATCATCATGCATTGTCGACAAAAGTATGACTCCCTTATTTTTTTCCGTAGCATAGGAACACTATGTTCCTATGCTATGAAAAGTAAAACTACTTTTAACATCAGGAACAAAATTATTAATAATTATTTAGTATTTAAAACTTCATCAGGACATTTATTTGATTAGCCTTTTTAAATTTGTAATCATAGAAAAGCACCTTTGTAAATGCTTGGAATTATTTTAGCGAAATAACCTAAAATAAAATAAGGAATATTTTCTTACATGACTAGGCGCGCTGTGCACAGAGTGCAACAAATAGACATATCCTCTGTTGGAATCGCGATTAAAAATGAATGGAAAGGAATACAAAGGTCAGAAAATCAGACCTGCATTAGAAAGGGTGTAGCTATAAATAGAAACTGCTTAGAACATCCAAACCTTACATGTAAAAACAAACCATCCAAAATTATGAAAATGTTGCACTTTATACACGGGCGCGCCCGCTGAAGGGTTAATGTTTGTTTTATTAAAAGTTATTTTCCTAAACCTATACTTTAATTTTTTTGCTACAGAATCTTGCATTTATGGTGCGGAGAGCCCTTAATTGCAGATTTCTATTAATTTTTTCGTTTGTCAGTGCATTCTAGCTATAATTTAATACTTTAATTTTTTTGCTACAGAATCTTGCATTTATTGACATATTTTTATGGAGATATTTATTATGGAGACATTTATTATGGAGATATTAATTATAGAGATATTAATTATGGAGATGTTTATTGCTACAGAATCTTGCATTTATGGTGCGTGGAGCCCTAATTGCAGATTTCTATTAATTTTTACGTTTGTCTGGGCCTTCTACCGACACATTAATACTTTTTTTTGTTTGTTTGTTGAATTATTTACATTTTACTTAAATTCAATTCAAGCAATACTTTGTTTAGTTTTTTATTATACTGTGTTATTTATTCTATGTTATATACACTGTGTTTAATTTATAAAGTGATTTTGGTTAATAAAATTGAGATCTTTACTTTTCAGCTTTTGGTGGTAAAATGATAAAAGGCTGAATCTACCTAAATTCTGAGATGTGTATAACATTTCACATGCCTTTTTTAATGTTTTTTATACTGTGTTTAGTTTTTAGGTTGATTTTGGTTAACAAAATTCAGATTTTTACTTTTCAGCTTTTAGTGGTAAAATGATGAAAGGCCTAACTGCCTTAGGTTGATGAGTCTACCTAAATTCAGAGATGTGTATAACATTTCACGTGCTTTTTTTTCTATGTTATTTATACTGTGTTTAGTTTTTAAATTGATTTTTGTTACCAAACATTCAACAATTTGACATTTTTACTTTTGAGCCTTACTTTTCAAAATTCTTTGCTTTCCAAAAGACAATTTGACATTTTTCCTTTTCAGATTATAGTAGTTTATTATAAATGTATATATTTTAAGTTTTACTTTTCAGGGTTTTTTTGCTCCAATGATGAAAGGCTAAACTAGCTGAATTCTGAGGATTTTATTATAAATGTAAAAAATTTTTTTGTATTGGGTTTTCTTTTTATTCATGCATATTACATTTCGTATGCTTTTTTTTCTATGTTATTTATACTGTGTTTAGTTTTTAAATTAACTTTGGTTAACAATTATTCCCCAATTTGACATTTTTACTTTACAGCTTTTAGTGCTATAATGATGAAGTCTACCTAAATTCTACCTAATATACTGTGTTTAGCTTTTAAATTTATTTTGGTTAACAAACATTCTTAAAACCCCGGTCAACGCCGGCTCGCCGGGGGGGGGGGGGAGAATTGTTCTTCTGCTTGCGACTGTTTGCAGGACATGGGATGCGTATCCACAAAATTTAAATACCTTTATTCCTTGTTTTTTAGTATTTCCGTTCTCTGACAATGATTGCTGAAGGGAGCGGGTCCCTAAACCGACCGGCTAGACGAACGAAGCCCGGCTAGTTTTACAATAACAAAAAGCTAAAAAAATTTATGCATCATAAAAGATACCTATATCATTTTACGACATATATAACTGAATTTCTTGCACTTCTTACAAAAATGCTAGAGGTGCATATGAGTTTATAATTTTAACTGCACTGCTGAAATTTATTTATGTTATGCTGCAACCCCTTCAAGTCTTCCTTTTGTCATTTTTTTTAATGCAGAGGTATCATCTTATTGCTGTTTTCCATAATTTGAAAATTTTAACTAAAATACTTATATCTGACCCAGTCTGCTAAAGCACGAACTCCAACTCAAATGACACGTACTCTCGAATGATGACGCATACTGCGTACGCTGACATCTCTGTTTTCTATGTTTTGAGCCATTAAAAATAAATCGAAAACTGATTCCACTGGTAATAATAGGCATTCACGTGCTTTCCCGCGAAATACCTTGCTTTATCCCGCCAAATATCGCCAAATATATCCAAATTCACGGTTCGCGTGTAATAGCTCTCCGTTTAGTATTTCATCGGGTCACTGTGTCCCGGATGCCACCAATTTCACTGGCGCTTTTTTTGCCTCGTTGCAGAATATGCTGCTTTATATCCTTTTAGCATTTTAAAACGAGGAGGACCGTCAGAGAGAGATATCTTTCATACCGCGTCATTTTCTGCTCGAGTTACCTCGGATAATATGCTTTGGGTGCTGGGGGAATTCCAGAGTTAAAAAAGCGTAAAAGTGTGTTACATGCGAGGCGTCGTCGCTAATTATAATTAGAAAAAGTTGGTGATTCGGAATCACTCTGACAGAAAAGTTTTTTTTTCTCTTTTTTTTTTTCTGAGGTAGATAGGATATGTTTTGTATTCTGGTGTTTCACCGAAGAGCTGAGATATTATTCTGGTTCAATGGCTCATGAATATCATTTGTTTATGATTAAACGTTAGATTTGGGAGAGGAATTTTAGATTGGACGTGTGTGCCATCCTATGCCAGGTAACGAGCCAATAATATCGGGGGTTAAAGGTGAAACACACTAAGTCAAAAAACCTGATTTTGAGAAAACGCTGATCAAAGATTTTGTTCTTTTAATTTATTTGGTACTAACATTATTAAATCAAATTAAGTTATAGCCCTGGTATTTCCTTTATTTTTTTTTTTTGCTAACCACGAACCAGTCTTGGCTCTCATTTACTAATTTTATATTATTATCCTCAGTATGGTTAGTGTGTTTCACCTATACAAACTACTAGACTAGAGTACTTAATGTGATTATAAAACTCTGAAAAAAAATGAAATTGAATAAATATATGACTTAGAATGTTTCACCAGCAGAAACATCTCTTTTTTCTGGTCTAAAAAAGCTGAAAATCTGAAAATTCATAATTTTGACAAAGTGTGTTTCACTTGTAACGCCACGATAAGTTCTTTGCAATTATTGCTTTTATTTATTTATTTTTTTAAATTAAAATTTTTTTGTGTGTGTGCCTAATGCAGAGGCCCTTTGACGTGAGACATTCGCCATTTGCTATTCACCACGATTTACTATGGAAAACTATACTTTAATATGGAAACACCATATAGGTGAGCCAGCATTACTCCGTATAAGTGGGCGACATGGAAACGACCAAGCCTCATTCAGGATTTGAACCCAAGCCCACTGCGTGGCAGCTCAAAGCGCTAACCACTACACCCTGCGGGTGACTGTTGTTTGCAAATAGGTCAAAAGATATGTATTTGGCCGATTACTACCGTTTTCAGTGAACAATTTATCGTAAAATTCGACAGCCAGTCAGTCCGATGAACAGAACTGCCAATTTCTTTCATCTGGCAGTGTAATTAGTGGCACTATCTCCAGAGGTAAAGGGCTTCTAGTTGTTTTTAATAAAATCCTTAAAGGAACTTTAGTAAACGGTGCTACATGACTTATGGGAACTTAGTAATTTAGCTTTAAAATCCAATTAAAAATCTAAATTTTAAGATAGAGACTTGAAATGAGGTTTATATGAATAAAAAAAACTTCCAGCTTCCAGATGATGTAAATATTTTCTTTGTCAGATAAAAACTCGAGGAGCATCGATATTACATCCACATATGGGACCATATTTCTTGAAAAACTGTGTTTCATTTTTTGATGAAAATATTAGTCTGTTTTAAAATATTTTTAAACAAATGAGGTCTAGTTTGAAAGAGAAATGTCTGTAGTCTTAGAATGTAAAAAGATCAAAATTTTACGATAATTTTTTGGCGAGTTATCGTAATCTGAAGATGAAAAAGTCAATATTTTCCCACAAAACATAAAATTTAAAAAGAAACCTTAAAGTCCGACGAAGATGAGACATGTCTTACTTTGGTCCCCCCCCCATTTTTCTGCATCCATTGGTATCGCTCTCGACCCCATATCCTTAGTGGTTTTGGAGGAGATAGCGTGACAAGCTATTGACAGCGGCAGCGGGAGTTACCTTTTTTTAGAATAGAGAGATTCCATAGAAGGGAGAAAAATGTGCATCCCTCGACTGTGTCTAATTCAGTAAGAGAAATTAAGATGGTACGAAAACCTGTTATTTAAATTTTTCCTTCGTCATCTTTTATAACCAAAGCAAAATTCCGACAATAGACAAAATTACATAACAAAAACTTTTCAAGAAGGTTAAACTAGGATTCTACCTCTGAAAATTTGATGACACCTTAAAGACAGGAATAACTGACTGTTCAGGGAACCAATATGCAAATTAAAATTCATGGAGAATAAAAAATACAGTTAAGAATCAAAGATAAAAATTATATGCGCATTTCACATGGAAGTGTTCTACCAATTAAGTCGCATAAAGGAACTCCATTTTGAATGGAATCGCCCTCTTTCACGATGTTTTAGCTATTATAAACTTTTTCTATTAAAACATACAGTCTATTACAGTTGTTACAGTACTGTTCTAGATATATACCTAGCTAGATCAATCTGCTTGTAAAGATTCATTTTTTTTTTCATTTTGTTCTTTTGAAGTAATAGGAAACTTTTCAATCACAGGACTTTTCCTCATTTAATGTTTCTTAAAATGTCCACCTCCCCCAAAACACATTCTTATCTCCTTTAATTTTGTAGTTACGACTCAAAATCTGTTCATTTATGTTAACGTAGAATCCTGCAATTCCACATTTAAATGTTTTTTGTCACCTTGAAAACTTCTGTCTGAACATTATTTGAACATTAAACCGCATGTATAAGGATAAAAACTGAAAGATATGAACAAATTAACCCCGTCTACAAAATAAATTGAAAATAAATCTTTGAATCTTAAATCTAAATTGTTCGATCAGCCTCTGTTTGAAAAATAAATCTAGCAGATGTGACTCTAAATACCTGCAAAATTACCCACGGTAAAAAATTGTTTTTCGAATTTCCAGGTTTCATAATTTCTTTAATACACAGAGTGATACCATGTTTTACGAGCTGAATATCCGTAGATATTTAGTTGCATTCCTTCTTTGGGTGGCTAATTCTTTTTGTATGTCTGCGTCGGTGCGAACAATCGTTTCGCCAACTATGAATGGCATTTTTGTTTAAGTCTACCTGTTTTTAGAAGATATCAAAGAAATTACTTTCCTACGAGGTCATTTGGAGGAAAGAAAAACAAAGAAACGCATATTACTAAGGGAGAAAGTATGCTTTCTTTTGAGGTAAAGAAAGGTTTCGCAGTCACATAATTTTATTGCGATTTTATTACTTCCAAGAACACACCTAAAAATTCTCTCACAGTGATACCATGTTTACAAGCAGAATATTCGCCATAAATTTGTGTAACAAGAATTTTTTATGGCATTAGTCGGAGTTCAATCGTCCGTTATTACAAGATCCCTGAATTTCTTTCACGTTTGGGCACTTCAGTATGATTTAGCACGAGATATAGCAAGAAATCGCTTAATCTGTAAAATGTACTATATTAGAATATTGTAGTTTGATGTAAAATTTATATTTTCATTTGTCTAATACTTTTTTACATGGAGGAACTAGTCCCCGTAAACATGAGCTTACTAGACCAATTGCTATACATTTTCCAAGTGCTTAAAGAAATTTGAAAATAAAAAAATGAGGGTATTTTTAACTTCAAAATTTGAATTTTTCTGTTTCTTCAATTTTTTTGTAGGCTTGAATTTAAGTTCCGAATATGTACGGAAAAAATATTTTTATTTAACAAAGTTGGATAAAATAGAATGTCGGACCTGGTGATTGAGATCTCGTAATCATCCGGAGTTCAAGTTTGCCACTAATTTAAAAAAAATAATACTAAATGTTCATTAAAATAACCGAGAAAAACCAGTAACGTCATCTTTCAATATGTTTTGTCTAGAAATACGGTGAAACTTCTCAAAGGCGGCCAGTAATGGTTCAGAAAAAATTGGCCGTTTTGAGCGGTGGCCGTCGTAAACTTGTTTCTCCCATAACATTGGCTCCATTGAGTCTTCAATTGGTTCTGAGCAAAATATGGCCGTTCAGAGGGGTAGCCAGCTAGAGAAGTTTCACTGTATATCGATAACAAAAACGACAACGATATAAAATTTTGTTCGTTTTTTTTTTTTAATGAATGTAAAATGCTCAACTTTCTTTTTCTGGTCTTATAATTTGACGTGTTTTGTTTGTGACAGAAAAGACTATTCAGTCAAGGATTGTAGGTATTTTGTATCAAACTTGAGAGACCTTATTTCCCATTTTATCAGATTTAGGGATAGGGAATAAACTTATCACAGTTAAACAGATAAAATTGCTATGAGCAGATCGGAAGTGGTCATGATTGCAGGCCGCGAATAGACCACATTCGCTTTTCAAATTTAGATGGTAATTTGGTTATAGAAGCGCTGCACTTCATATTTTATGTTTCTGGAAAAACTATTTGCTTTTTTGGCATCCCTTTTAATTAGAGCAAATTCTGAGCAAAGAGCTAGGCGTTCAAGAAGATCCTTTAACTGGAAAAAAAATATATATTTGACGCTAGATCTACGGAGGGAATAGATATGCCTTATCCTTACATTTGCTTGAAATATGGAAAAAATAATCGTTGGAGAATATACTTTTTCTTTGTTTGCTCGATCAAAGAAAATGAGCATATACGAAACGGCATAAATAACAGTAATTTGGAATACGGTTTCACGAAGAGAGAAAGCTACGAGAAAATCGCTGCAAGACTTAATCGAGAGATCACGATTTAAAGTAAAAAAGTTTCATTAAAATCATTAGAGAACTCCAGGATACCTTTCCGTGATGAACTTTTTAATTTAGAAAATAGTCAACTGATATGAAATCTCAACATTCCATCAAGGAAAGTAATGAAGAAAATTATTTGCGTTTACCACGACTAATTTAATTTTTAATTCTGTTACTCTTATTCGTGACTTCCTGACGGCATAACTTGCAGGCAAAATAAAAAATACTAAAATAATTGAGAAATTTCAAAATTATTCTTTAACTGAAGCTTACATAATCCAGAAAAAGTAAAGTAGAAAATTTAAGAGAGTTCAACAGAAATGCTGTACATAAATTAAGCTCCCGATCATCCACTAGAGAATTGTTTCTGCATCCCAAAAGACACTGGCTAGAAACAAATTGCAAATTCTTTTCGGAAAATTTCCAAAATGAATCGCATTCGAAAAATTATATCCCTTTCTTGAAGTTAATTGAAAGCTTTGTAAATTTTGAAATAATAATTACTCAAATATTATTATTTCTAGTGCATTAAATCATTCTTTTCAATTTCTTTAAAATATCTGGATAGTTCCTTTTCATTTACGGTATACTATATAATACTTTGATCATCCTGTTTTAACGTAGGATTACGTTCCCCCATTACGGTCCTCCGGAAAGCAAATTTTCAGATGTCCTGCGTCGCGAGTTATAATTTTGGCAGCGCGCCAAACCCAGTCTGAATCGCTTGGGCAAGCAGTAAACAGTGAAAAAGAAAAGTACCAAAATGCATCAAAATTTTGACTTATATATATATATATACATATATACATACATATATATATATATATATATATATATATATATATATATATATATATATATATATATATATATGCACTCTGACACAAAAAAATATATGCACCCAGAAGGAAACTAGCTACCATCACGAAACTCAACATGTATGTAGTGTATGAGGAGATAAGCAAATGATTACAAATTCAGAAGTACAGACCGTTTTATTAAGAAGATATGGCATGAAAAAAGTTACAAATCAGTAAGTAGTAAATCCACCTCTGTCATCTATACAAGCCGAAACACGGCGTGGCATCGAATCAATGAGGTCACCTATGACCTCCTGCGGAAGATCATGCCATAATCTTTGCAACGGGGCAGTTAATTCACCAGTATTTCGGTAAGGCTGCAGTTGCCTTCCAAGCACGTCGCAGACGTGCTCTATTGGCGAGAGTTCTGGTGACCTGGCAGGCCATGGGAGTACGTCATATCCTTTAAGACATTGTTGGGAGAGTCACGCAGTATGGGGACGAGCGTTGTCTTGCTGATAAATGGTACCTGGGCGACTTGATAGCATAGGCAGTACAACTGGCGTTAAAATCTCGTCCACGTAACTGCGTGCCGTCAAAGTGCATTGAAGGACGACTAGAGGTGATCGTGTGTCTCAACAAATCGCTCCCCACACTGTCACACCTTGTGTAATCGCCGTATGCCTCTCGACAACAAATGCCGGATCGGACAGGTGGCCTGGCTGCCTCCACACGCGTATGCGCTGGTCATCAGCATTGAGACTGAATCGGGATTCATCGCTGAAGATCACACGCCTCCAGTCGGTCACAGTCCAGCTTGTCCGAGGTCGGCAAAAATTCAATCGACACTGCCTATGATGTGAGGTCAGTGGTAGGCGTCTTAATGGACGTCGACTCCATATACCTTCGTCAGCCAGTGGTCTCCGAATGGTTTCCCTTGATACCACTGGATGTCTGGAAGGTGGTAACGGCGTCGAACCGATTCTAGCGAAGTTGTTGGTGCGGACGTGGCCGCTCTTAAGATTGCGAGATCCTCGCGTGCATTTGTGTTCCTTTTACGCCCTGTCCCTCCGCGACGGTAGAGTATCCCTTCCGTGATCATTGTTGCCAACACCGAGCAACTACCATATCTCTCCGACCAAGGTGGCAGCCGATACGCCTGTTCGACCAACCTGCTTCTCTGAGGCCTACTATACGCCCTCTCACAAAGTCCGACAATTGTTCGTACTGTCGCCGGTTACGTCTCAGAGGCATCTCTAGTCACAATACCGTCCATCCAAGTCGACAAATTTGTTTGAATAACCCTATGGCACGGGCAATCATGCTTTTAAACTCTCCCAGCTGCGCATCTCATATGCGCATAGTGCACTTACCCTTGTCTCATTGGCGTCGAAATTTCAATCATTTGCATATCTCTTACCAGTCTATATTCCTGCCAAGTTTCGTGATAGTAGCTCGATTTCTTCTGGGTGCATATATTTTTTTGTGACAGAGTGTTTATACCGGGTGGTTATAATTAAATTTCCCCTATAAACGGCATGCGACAGCGCAAACGGGTGAACGGAATGTAACGAAATTTTGTATATGGGCTATACACGAGATGCGCTCACGGAATTTCGAAAACAAAAAATTAGTTCCAAAATTTTCACCAGAGGACGCCTTTTCGGGAAAAACATGAAATTTAACACAATAAACGACCAAAACGGAATACAGAAACAATATTAACATTTATTGACTAGTTTCTCATCATCTTGTTATCGAACCACATTAAGTAAAGGTAAGGGAGAAACAAAAACAGTTCAGTTTGCAGAAACAAGAACAGATTAGGACGAAATTTCACAAGAGGAGCAGTTGTTAATCGTGTCCAGGACGATGTAGGGAAAGCTGCTTCACGTGACCTCCTTGGTGTATCGTGGAGGTGTTGCGACGTTGAATGACTTAAAGAACTCCATAACGCTTCATGTGCGAAGCGTCACAACTGATCAGTTACGATCTGCTGTTGAAGACACTGTCCATCGACTTGAAATTTTGCAGGTGAATGAAGTTGTTGAAGTGGAGCAGCTTTCCCTACATCGTCCTGGACACGATTAACAACTACTCCTCTTGTGCAATTTCGTCCTAATCTGCTCTTGTTTCTGCAAACTGAATTGTTTTTGTTTCTCCCTTACCTTTACTTAATGTAGTTCGATGACAAGGTGATCAGAAACTAGTCAATAAATGTTAATATTGTTTCTGTATTCCGTTTTGGTCGTTTATTGTGTTAAATTTCATGTTTTTCCAGAAAAGGCGCCCCCTGGTGGATATTTTGGAACTAAATTTTTTTTTCGAAATTCCGTGAGCGCATCTCGTGTAGGGGAGAGTAGTACACAGTGAGACAGGGTACACTGTGAAACAGAGAAGCTTTTATAATGAAGTTTATGTTTGTGCCGCTAGATGTTAGGCTGTTCAGTGACGTTTTGTTTGGAGTAATTGCCGCCCACATTTCAAGCGTGGATGTTCATTCTGTTGGAAGCTACGAAACGAAAGTGATTTTTTGAACCTAAAAGTAAGTTATTTATCTCTGTTATATGTCATATATCTTCAGTAAAATTGTATCTCTTACTTTGGATTGAATATTATATATATGCCGCACTATTTCTCCACTTTATACCAAAGATTTAACTAAAGAAAAACAATGGAAGGGATATTTAGCCTTTTTTTTAACAAAGTGAAATGGTACACAGTGAGACATGGAGCACTGGTACACAGTGAAACAATGTCTCACTGTGTACCATGATAACTATATTTATTCCATAATAGCAATATGCATTAAATGTTACTCTAATGTATTTGTTAATGTTATGTAATGTATTTAGCATTTGAATTTTCTCAATTTTTATCAACTAAAGTTTGAATTACTAAGATTTTTCTATTACACAATATAATGAATTTCACATCTTAACATTGTAACTTGTGATATAACATCTTAACTGATCATATGATTTTTTTTATCTTTAATTCATTGTGTTTTATATATTTGTAATATTTGTTTACAATGTTTTGAATTTTAATTTTACAGACTTTTTTACAAAAGATGCAAGTGAAGCTTCAACTAGTGAGGAAACTCAGTCTGTCTTCGTTTCATCCAAACAATACCGTGGTTTTCCAAAAGCTCTACCTAGGAAGAAAAAAAGAATCCAGAGCAGAAAGAAACGCAAAAAAAGAAAGCAGAAGCAGAATTCTCCCCAATTCACATGAAAAAGCCCTGTCAGCTGAGAAAGTTGAAAGAAAGTGAAAAGAAAGTTGAAAGAAAAGACAGCTCCAGATTAAGAAGGAAAATAAGTTTTCCAAAAGATTGCTTTGGAAAATACCAACACGCCGTAGTATTAAAGATGTTGATAGTTCTGATGAAGAAACTGAAATGGTGCTGGATGACTCTTCAAGTTATGAAGAGAATGAAGAAAATTTTTAGTTTCCCAAAGTAGTGCCTGATGTTCAAGTTGATGATTATGTTCTTGTGCGTTTCCCAAATGATGTGTTCTACATTGGGAAAATTTTGTCAGAGATGGACGAGGATGGTGATTTTGAAGTCACTTATCTACACAAAAGTGAGAAATATAATGCCTTTGTGATGCCAAACATTCTAGATGTGGCCTCTGTAAATAAACTGGATATTGTCATGGTTCTGCCTCAGCCAATGCCCATGAAAACAAAAAGATTGTCCGGATATGTCCGTTTTGAAGTGGCTTGACCTTATAAATGTTCGGTGACTTTTCCAAGATTAACAATTAATTGCTTCATGAAAACTTGTGTATAATTAAGCATTGTTTGTGCTTAGTATTGTGATAATATATTTTTCAAATAAATAAATTAGAAATGTCTCACTGTGTACGAGGTGTGGTACACAGTGAGACGAATGCTGATATTATTTTAACGTTAATTATTTCTGGTTTCTATTTATATGTATTAATAAATTTTGTGTGAAAGATTTTACCAATAAAACAGATTTAAACGTCCAATAACTAAATTTCTTCAGTCGATTGTATTTAGCTCTTAATTAATGTTTTTAAAAAAATTGTCTCACTGTGTAATACTCTCCCCTATAGCCCATATACAAAATTTCGTTGCATTCGGTTCACCCGTTTGCGCTGTAGGATGCCGTTTATAGGGGAAGTTTAATTATAACCACTCGGTATATATATATATATATATATATATATATATATATATATATATATATATATATATATATATATATATATATATCATACGTACATATATAAAGATACATATATATATATATATATTCATCCATACATATATACATACATATATATATATACATATATATTCAAACTCATACATACATATATACATACAAAAGAGGTAAACAACTATAAGTAATCCTACGGTAATAACCCGCGGTAGTTTCGTTAGAAGAGACTGTCTGAAATTTTTTTGTCTGTTTTTCATGCCCACCCGTACACGGATTATCAGGAGTTCAACGTATTCCTTATTTTTATGATAAACTGTAATAATTCCCACAGATTTTCATAGATGATATAGACAACACAGATACACATCGCTGTAAGAGAAATGTCGTTAGTTTTTCCATTTGAAGAAATTATTGAAAAAAAGTTTTTGCACTGCTCCCTTTCTCACTTCGTCGGAAGAAAGATTTCTCTCTGTCTTAAAAAGAGTAAAAAAAAAAAAACTGCCGAAGAAACATGATGTCAGAAGAAAGTTAATGTTTAGCGTTGTGGTACTTGGAATGAGATGTATGAAATGACATCGAAACTTCAAATGCAATTAATAAACTTGAAAAAAAATCAACAAAAAATGTTCTGATATTCTTACTCTTATTCAACCAAATTTTTTCTTAAAGCATTTTATTATTTTGTTGTAATTTCATCTTTGCAATTTTTATATTTTCTAAGCCTCATTTTTCATCACAAATTCACCTTGTTTTGTTTCTTGTTATTGTGATGACCTTATTTACTTTGTAGTAGCATACAAGTGTATATGCCCTTCCAAACGCCCTATTAATTTTATCGCCATATGCACCCAGCCGGTATAATCTTCACCTTTATATTGAAACAGTACGAACTGTGACCTCGATCATTTAAATTCTCTAAAAAAGACATAGTAATATAGTTTAAAAAAACTTTAAGATTTTAAGGCACCGTAGGAGTCATAATAGTAAACAAACATGGTAGATATTTTAAATCAATAGATCATCTCTCCTGTGAATATTGAACTTTACATTTGGCATTATACTAAGCTTCTAAAATTTTTAACCTATTTTGAGTTTCTTTTTTTGTAAAAAATACTTAAGAATATTATTTTTCCTTGGCCTCTATCTGGAGGGGGGAAGGGGATAACATTGATCAATTTTGTCCCTAGATATGCTAGCTATTGAGCTAGGCTTGAAAAAAAAATTTGTACCTTAACAGAAGAGACCGTACAGTATGAATTCAAATATTTCTGTAAAACTTAATTGGGTGAAAGTTTAAAAAGTGGTAGTACTACACGATTTTCATGAAATCCTTATTAATTTTTTTTCTTTATGCCGCGTAAACTGTTATCTAAAGTATTTTTACATTGTTTAAAAAAATTGTACTAATTGCATTATGCCATAGCTAAGACAGTTTTAAAAATGGCTTATGAAGATCATCATATTTTCTCTTTTAACACATCATCTTCTGAAAAATCACCGCGTATGTCACTTCACAATATTAGCGCGATTGTGTTCTCAATCCTTACACGCTCTTAATCTGTTTAAATGCTGTCTTACACATGAAAGTTTATTTTTGCCATCTGCGTTTAAGACTATGCTTTTATGTTATTGTTTAATGCTGCTATTCGAAAATTCGTGTGCAGGCCTAAAACAGATAAAAGTATGTTTGTAAGAAAAAAGTATGTTTGTAAGAAAAAAATATTTTAGATCTCTTCTAACGAAACTACCGCGGGTTATTAACGTAGGATTACTTATCGTTGCTTACCTTTTTTTTAAAGCGTATTTTGGCACTTTTCTGTTTAACTGTTTACTGCTGGTGGGTCTGGCGCGCTGCCAAAATTATAACTCGCGACGCCGGACAATTTTTCTCTCTCCGAAGGACTGTTATATTGAGGAACGTAATTCTACGTTTAAAAAAAAAGCTGCATGAATTTTCCTCGTGTTTTGCTCATACAGCGGAGACTTAAATTTTTACCTTAAGTGGAAGACGAACCGTTGATATATGGGCGCCTTAGTTTGGACATAAAGCACAATAGGATCAACTTAATCTACTTATGCATGGCTCTGTCTCTCGAGAAATATTACTCCTTGTTATATCATCTTATGATTCCACTAAAGTCCAAACCATTCTCATGGTCTCCCATACTTTCTTTCGCTATCCCTCTACCAGCCTGAAAATAGTAAGTAACTGCGTCAAACAATGAGACATAAATATTTCATTGCATCACGATCTCTGGAAAGAGAGATGACGTCATTGTTCTACAAAGGGCCATTACCCAATTCTAGCATCAAGGAAAGGGGCACCTAATTCGTTCATTTAATCTGTCGCGAGCTCAAAGCTGGCTGGCTGCACCCAAGTACGCGTCTAGTGTCAAGGGCACGGTCTGTTTGGGGGTGAATCATTTGTAAGTGAGGGTGATAGGAAAATTGCTTTAAAAATAAAACAATAATAATAAACTGGCCAAATTCTAGTAACACACAATTTTGAGAAATTCTCCTCATTGTGCTCTTAATCTGTTTAAATGGAAAAGGATGAATTCGTAGTTCCGTTGGTATTTCCTTGTTTTAATCAAAATTAGCTCTTTTCAACCTCGAAATTTTATATACTCCTTGTATGAAAAAGAACTGTTTTGAAACTTATCATGGGAAGTAAAATTTTTTATACATTTTATGTATTTAAACTCCCTTTTAATTTTTGTTAGAATGCTTTTTACAGAGTCTCTTGGATGGCTCGGGAAAACTTTTCGTTGACTACAGAAATATAGACATAAGATTTCTTGATTTCTAGTTCTGTCTACTTATATGGAGTTTTATCTTGTTCTATCTAGTTCTGTCCAGTTACTGGTCATATAGAAATAGGAATATTAAATTCATCACTGTTATCAGGGCCCGATTTAGAAAATTCTTGGCTATAATCACAACTCGGGATGGGGGCCCCCTAACACTGATGTGGGTGTGAAATTTCCAAAATTGACACACACAAAAAAAATAATCATGAATCATTGTAAAAGTATCATTTTACTAAGAATTGGCTATTTGAAGTGTAGAAGCCTAGAACATTATCAAATAACAAAAAGAAATACAACATATTAACTTCATCATTGAAACACCAATACAATGCAACAAAAAAAAAACTTATTAATCCCTTATATACACTATAACATACATATGATGAACTATACATATAACTATACATATGATGAACCAATCAATCAATCAAATTTGAGAGGATATATAAAAAAATTGCTATTAAAAAAGGTAAAATTTAAAAAAAAATTCGAATTGGAAATTTTTTCTTTTTTTCCTTTTAAAATTAAAATTTTGGGGGGCCCCCAACATTCGGGGGCCCATAGGCCCGGGCCTAGTGAAAAATCAGGGCCTGACTGTTCGATTTATTTTGTGCAGAGGAGCTACTAGCAATGAATTGATCCGATGGTCACAAGGTCGAAATTCATACTCAAGAGACTTAGAATAACCAAAAGTGGACGTATCATTAACATGCCTCTAAGATTAGGTTTGTGACTGAAGAACGCGCCAAACGGTTAAAAATGGCGGACTTGGCCCCAGAATCTAGTCTCCCCAAAGAACCCCTTTTCGAATGCCAACCATCAAAACGGCCACTTTTTTTTGGAACCATTACTGGCTGCCATAGAGAAGTTTCATCGGGCTGGTTGGTGAGCAGGTCCATGAATTAAAGCTAAATTTTTGTTCTCTCTTTCCGATTATTCATATTTAATTTTTTAAAGTTTTGAATTTCGAAATATTTCATATCATTTTCGATAAAATATAAATATAGAAATTTATTTCTATGGGTCCTCCAATAAGCCAATATTACTTTGGGATGGTATTTTGAACACTGAGACTAGAAAAAAGGTTTGTCTTATGCTATTTTTTCTATCTATTTTGCTATTTTCCCGGGTTTCGGCAGATAGTAAATTCTTATTACAGCGCGGTGGTTTTCGGTGCTGAGGGTGCTCGGGTCGAATCCCGGCTTCGCGCCACGAAAAATGACTCCGTTTGGGTCGTCCCTACATAGGGGGTAATGCTGTCCACCTATATGGTGCCCCCATAATAAAATGGACAGTAAACTGCGGTGTAGTATAGGCGAATGTTTGACGACAAGTGCCTTCGCTTTGAAAAAAAAGGATTTATTTTGTAAGCAGTGTCTTCTTCGTCTAAGACTATTTGATTACAATTAATGGTATGAATTAAGAAAATTCTGCTGTTATAGGATATAAAATCCTTAACTTCAAAACTGCATTTCTCACAAGAGAGTAGGATAAGATGTCGCAATAGAGAAGAAGAAAGACCTCCTAAACCACACTGACATTTTTATCCTTCATTGATAAAGATTAAACTTAGTCAACAAGCGCACGTTCTATTTAACGGTATCATTGCAATTTTTCTGTAACACTCGACTATGAAATTCTTTATACCTCTATGTTCATCACATTTTCGAGCACATAACGCCCTATGAAGTCAGTGTATAAACTATTGCGTGTTTCGGAGTTTAAGGGGATGGTGGACATTACAAAGCAATTTTTGAAATGTTCACCTCACTGATATGAAATTTTACATATATATTCATTAAAGTATAAATATATTAAACACCTTATAAAATTTGATTAATATTTTAAAAAAATTTATATTTTAAAATTTGAAATTCATTTTTTAAAATGCTCCTTGCTATCCAATTTTAAACTTTCCACTTTAATTTTGCATTTATATTGCTTATAAATTCATTTTGAACAGAGTTATGTATTACTTTGTACTTTCATTGAAAAGTTCATTTTTAAGAAATATTTTTATTCTTGTACTCTGAATTTTCGGGAAATTTTTGTACTTTTCTACACTTAAGTTAAACTTTGATAATCTGAATGATGACGAAACCTAAAATGAATGCATAACTTTATTTTGATGTATTTGAGGAGTCTTTATTACAAATTTTATAAAATTTCGTCAAAAATTATGACGCAAGGAGCATTTCAAAGACTTGCAAATCTGGAAATGTTTCATTTTGAGAAAAAGCCATTTGAAAGATGTTTTTTCATCTACCTTTAATACTTACTTTTCTAAAGCCCCCAAGCTTTCATTTTACTTTTCATTACATATTTTAAATGCATTTCATTCCAATATTTACATTTTTTTTAAATATTAATACACCCCAAAAAAATTCTTAATATTGTTCATTTTTGGTAATTTGAAAGTCCACCATTCCCTCAAAAGTGAGAAAGTGAGAACCGGTGTCGAACCGGAGCTTTCGAGATGAGAGTATTAATCACTGGTGCTCAAATGCAGGGGTGCTTAAACTTTTATCGACCGCCACCCACTTTCTTTAAATAACAAAAATAATCAACCCATAATGACAATTTTTTGGTAGAAACACGATTTTTTTTTAATTATGGAAATGTTAACAAACCAAAAAGAAAAAAGGAGAAAAAAAAGAAATTGTACATTTTGAGTATATATTTATTTTACATAATAACAATTAAAAAAATATCTCGCTTACCATTTGCACTTGTTTTTTGGTAAAACTGTTTGACACTTTATTTAACAGTGTCATATCATTAAAATATAAAAAATAAAAAATAAAGAATTAAAAATACATAATTTAAGATTTTTTTTTTGCTAATGTCCGTGGGGGCTGACGACATTACACCCCAATCCGGTGTACATATGAATACAAGGAAATAGAAACACACAAATAACACAATCGCAGAAGAATTTTATTAACAACGATGACACCGGCGATGGACGATGGCTTTCAGCTCCCCTTTCTAGACGTGGCTCCTTTTGCAGGCGGAAGACCGACCGGTACCCTAGAATACAACCAAGTCTTATGCGGAAATCGAACCCACGCCCCCGGTTTGGCAGGCTGATGCCTTAATCACTTAGCCACTGGGCGACATTTAAGAATATTTAAGGCATTTAAAAAAATAAATTATTTAATATGACATAAATTTTCTGTTGCGTCGATAAATGTATCTATAGGGGGTAATTTAAACTTTATTAATTAATTAATTAAAGGTAAGATAACTCTTTACTATCAATTACTTCATTTACACTTAATACCACGTTTCAATTAAATTTACTTCAATGATAGCCAATAGTGGTTAGTACATTTATGTAGATGGTAAAGATGCGTTGTGTTTTTTATTAAATGCAATAACCCATAAATATAATTAAAGTTTACCACTGGTTCGACTTACTGTTGCATCACTGTGGTGATTAATAAGCCAAAAAGAAAAATGAAATTAAATCTAATAAAATTACCTTTCTATCATTGGAGTACACCTAAAAATAAAATTACTTCACCTAAAAGAAAAAGCTTCAAAAATTCAACTCTGCTGAAATAAAAACCCTAAGGCTGAAAATCAGAAAATTAACTCTAAGGCAAGGACCGACATGACAAGTTATACATTAACATAACAAATTTATTCATTTCGATCTCCTTCACATTATTACACTATACCTTAACAAAATGGTTAACCACCTGAGGATTCCAACATTTCCTCCCAATAAACTCATATTAATCACAAAAAACATCTGAATATTTGCAATACAATTTTCTATTAATATAACCTTTACTATCATGGTGGCTGGTGAAAAAAAAAGTTTAAATGAAAAGTGATAAAAAAAAAAGAAACCAAAGAAAAACTAAGGAAAAATTCAATAAATAAAAAGGGAAATTAAAAACATATTACCAAATTAAAATGCTGCAGCACTCTAACAAAAAAAAAACTATAATTTTATGAAATCATGAGGGGAGCCCCAGGCCAGCGCCATTTCTAAAGCGTGCGTGCCGCCAAATCATCAAGCCATCGCTCTCCATCATGGGTCTCGGGTCAGCTCCCAGCTTCTTGGCTCGCCTCTCGCCTCTTTTGCACCCTCCACCCCCGAGTCGACGCTACGTTTCTTCACTTTGGACTCCGCATGGAAGTAATCAAATCAATTAATATTTGATCACCACAAGTTTAACCATCAAAACATTTAGCAGAGGCTTAATAAATTTATTACAAAGCACAACCGTTACTAACATTTAATTGTTTACTTTAGTAAAACTTAATTACCTCAAAACCCGAGATTAAAATAAACGTTAATTATTTATAAAACTACTAATTATCCTCACAACAATAACCTCTACTCAACTTGTTCCAACAAGCGGTGATCCAATTTTTAATTGCTTGATTATTACTGAAGATTATTAGAAAAAGGTGAGCAATTTTTTTGATAATGGGAGGTAGCATGAGAGTATATTAAAATATTGGATCACGGCAAGCATTAATATTTGATTCCTTAACTTTGAATAACTAGATATGACTGTGACATTTATTTGCATTTTATTTTTTAGTTTGTAAAAGTGGCTGGTATATATAATAGTTTCGTGTGGCTGGTGATTAAATAATCAACATTAAATATTAAGTTTTAATGAATAATATTTTGTTTTTTCTTAAAGAAATTTTCGTACCCTATTCAATTCCCCATGTTTGGAACTGGGCTGTTAAGGCAATGCAATCTATCCACAAGATCATCGCCATTTTTGCACATTCCCAGACTCTACACCGGATAAAGGGATTAGCAAAAGTATCGATTTCGAGAAACATCTCTAAAACAGACATTCAAATGTTTTTACGCGCAACTCAGCGCTCCGTCACGGGAACACCTGCAGACGCGCATGAATACATGAAGACCAACAGCATCGCCGAGCATGATCCACAAATTTCAAACTGCTCCACGAGTTTCAAATTATAGCATTAACGAAGATGAAGGGTCAACATACGATTGTATTCAACATCAAATATGTTAAATTACCTCTCACAAGCTGTTGTGGAAGGATCTACAATCCTTCCACAACGCCTACAATCCTTCCTCGGCGCCGGGCAAATCTCCTTTCTTACCATCTTGCGAGCGGACTACTACAAAAAGGGTGAATTGCCCTTAGTCGGGAAAGGATTTTTTTCGAAGTGAGGGGTTGGAGCTGGACCGGAGAGAGAGACCATGGGCCCTTGGTGCGAGCAGCCGGCCCCAGATATATCCGAGATGAAAAGAAGAGATCTCCTTGCGACATGCCTCGTCTACAACCTTGCCCTCGCCCATTCCCCAATAACCCTTCTTGTCTGCAGACGGTAAATTTAATGATTCCCTTTTTTTTATTTGTTAAAAAGATCATTCAATTATGAATTAGTTTTTAGCTATTTTTTAAATTCTTTTCGCCAGCCACTTTATCGATGAGTCATTTATTTAAGATTTTATATAATGAGTTTTGTAACAAGAAATAATGAGAGGTTATTGTTTCCTCGGTTAACGATAAATTGGCCTAAACGGCAAAAAGATTTGTAATTGTGAATAATATAATGCATTAATAAACCATGTTATTTTATTTGTAAAATCTAGTTATGTCATTCAGTTGCCTCGTAGCTTTTCTTCGTTCCCTTTTAGGTAAATTTTATTTCAGCTTTCTTTTTCAGTGAACTATTATCAAGTTAATTAAAATATTTTTCGTGATTCAACCCTCTATAGTAGGGGCATCAGCAGGTGAACCAGATATTTTATTTTTATGGGTTATTGCTTATCACAACCCGCGTCTTTAACTAACCACACCGCGTAATGTACTAACCACAACGTAAGTGAATTAATATGTTTCATGTAACTGATTTTTTTATCACCTCTAAGAGTGTATGCAAGCTTTAGCAATCTTAACAAATTATTTTAACTTAATTCTACCCGTTTTAAAGATATAAAACGTAACATTTCTTCAAATCATCCACTATCCCTCCAGTTTTTTTGTTTTTTTTCCCACGACCCTCCATAGGATCGGGACCCACAGTTTGTGCACCACTGCTCTAACTCACCTGACAGTCGAGTAAAGGAGCCATAAATATTGAGTGAAGAGTTTTATATTATTTTAAGCTTGTGAATTAAACTCCAGTGCAATAGAACGGCGTTCAGTGATAACTATAAGTGTGTTTGTTAATCTACCTAATAAACACCTCAGTTGTGGTTCAGTGAAGTTACAGGGGGCATACAAGGGAAGTTTGATGAGTTGAGTCTCTTCGGGCGTTATAAGGCGATTAATCCTAGGAAAAACAGACACGTACGCCAGCATTGACTCATTATGGTCTCAAAATATTGTCAGGTTTCTTTCAGGATAAGGAGCTGGATGCGGATCCTGTCGCGACAGACGCTCCACCTACTGAACTATCACGGCGTTTTGACGAATTCTTATAGTCTGATACTTCTTCTCATACCAACTACCGGGTGAGCCAAAAGTTCGTAAAAACTTTAAAAATTGATAAAAAAGGAAGAATTTGCGATAAAGAACTGCAGTTGGCAAGAAAAGGCTCACAAGGAAGTCGGATTTTTTAGCAGCAAAATAAAAATTTAAAAAGTCATTGGTAGAGTCACTGGTCTTAGCTTTGCGAGCACTGCTACTCCCCATCGACGATCCCGCCGCCATATTATTCATAACGGTTTCCACCGCAGTAATGCGGCCCTCCGCCACCGAGGGTCTTTCACTTCGTAACCGATCCTCCAAATCCTCGTGTATCACGGTCTTTTATTGCAAGATTGATTTGCATAATTCTGCTGAATTTCTCGCATGTCAGCGCCATCTACCGGTGACTTTTTAAACCTTTTAAAAAAATTTTGGCTGCTAAAAAAATCCGACTTCCTTGTGAGCCCTTTCTTGCAAACCGCACTTCATCATGATTTCTTCCTTTTTTATGAATTTTTAAAGTTTTTAATTTTCAAGTTTTAGAATATATAGGCTGAGCCAAAAATTTTTATGAATTTTTGGCTAACCCTATATATTCTAAAATTTGAATTAAATAAATTTTTCAAGTATTGCATATTATCTAATTGAAAATCTTAGATAATAGACAATTTCTAAGACAGAGAAACAAATGTAGATTTCATTTCTACTGTATTTTATACCTTTTTAATGCGGCTAGCATTTAAGCTGCGGGTATCCGTCAACACACAATGCATTGATTAGGATGCTGGTTACTTTATTTTTGCTTAATTTGCTACTTTTTGCAAATAATCAATAAATATTAACCAACGTTACTCTCCATAACAACCATTAGACGGGTAGTTGTATCATCCGGAGGGTTTCGAATCGGGCCTCACGCAGAGGTATTTGACTATTCTAATTACTGCATTAATTTGGACGGCTTTTGAAAAATATTACCTAAGGTATAATCAGCATCGGATGACGCATGATTTTTCCCTGTCATACATCCATTAATGGAATAGTATAATGGTTTTTTTTTTATATTGAAGAACTCCCCGAATTTCTTCCTTTTCAAAAAATAATTCCATTTATGATAGATTCCATTTATGTTTATATACAGGGTGGTTATAATTAAACTTCCCATATAAACAAACCTAAAATACATCTCAAACGGGTGAACGGAATGTAAGCACATTGGGTAAATAAAATGCGCTCACAGAATTTAAAAAAAAAAAAAAAAAAGTTCAAAAATGTCCACCAGATGGCGCTTTTCGTGGAAAAACAGTAAATTTTACAAAATAAACGACCAAAACGGAATACATAAACAATTTGAACATTTATTGACTAGTTTTTGAGCACCTTGTCATCGAACCACACATATTAAATAAAGGTTTCCTCTTTGCACGCATGCAAATCTCGAGATATTTTTCCCCTAGAACCACCGGCTTCTCCCGGTTTTACATTTTATTACTTATAAATCTTGTTCTGAATTGTTAATATTGTTTATGTATTCTGTTTTGGTAATTTATTTTGTTGAATTTAATGGTTTTCCATGAAAAGTGCCATCTGTTGGACATTTTTAAACTAATTTTTTTTTTCGAAATTCCGCGAGCGCATCTCGTGTATAGTCTATAGGGGGCGTTCATTAATTACGTGAGGCTTTTGGGGGGGGGGGAGTCGAGCCGAATCTCACCCAGTCTCACGTGGGGGAGAGGGGGGGGTCACGGCAAATATCGCGTAATTTTTTTCCCCAAGAAACAGTGTAAAATTGCGAGAAAACTGGATTATATTAAGTAAAACATGTTTCTACATTAAAATATGGCTAAATCCTACACAATAGTTCCAGTAGACACTCTTGAGACCACACATGAGTCCCCGAGGACTGAATTAGAATGAACATTCTTTTTACGAATTTTAGTAGTTCCTATTTAAGTATTTTATTGTTCGATTTTCTCACTGTGATTCTAGACTACGTTCTTAGTAGTCTTAGGGGGGAGTAAGATTAGGGGGGAGGGGGGGAGGGGGGGTCGAGCCAAATCTCACGATATCTAACCAGGGGGGGGAGGGGGTCTAAAAATTGCCAAAATCGTCTCACGTAATTAATGGACGCCCCCATATACCCAATGTGGCTACATTCCATTCACCCGTTTGAGCTGTACGATGCTGTTTATAGGGGAATAATAATATATTAACCACCCTGTATATTCAAACCACCCTTAAATTCAAACCACCCTGTAATTATAACCACCCTGTATATTCAAACTATTTTTGCTCCTAATTGAATTTCATCTCTCAGTATGTCTTCACTTCTAACTTCCGATTATTAATATCATTTTGGATATCTCTTCAAGCTTTTTTTCCCGTGAGGTATAATCCACAAGTTTTCTAGGGCATATTTACTCCTAATATTAATGACATTTCTCTCTGAGTGTCAGCCAGGATCCAAGGATGTTCCTCGAGCCAATTATTATGAAATTAAAGGTATAAAAAGGAATCCATCGTTATTTATTGGTGATCAGAGACAAATAAGAATGGCAAGCATCTTAAAATGGCGAACAGCAGAATACTTAGCTTTTCTTAACGTTATTTCACTGAAGAAGTAAATAGTCTGATGGTCTATTTACTTTTTCACATTGACATTTTGATTTGTAGAAGCAGCTGCAGAGTTAGTGACGCTCTCTGTGTCTGATTTTGTTCCATGCGAAATTTTAACATAGCTATACATTCAAAAGGGAGAAGACAGATGTCGTATAAAACTTGAATGATTCACATTAATGTTATTGAACGGTATCACGAATTACAGGTTTTATATGATTCATTTACAGTTAACAATAAGGATGTACCCAGATTTAAAAAGGAAATAAAAGCAGGATATTATAGAAGTTTACCTATACTTTTTCTGGTTGCAAAATATTCCTACTTTCACTTAGTTGATTGCATATAACTGTCA
Source organism: Dolomedes plantarius (assembly GCA_907164885.2). Lineage (NCBI taxonomy): Eukaryota > Metazoa > Arthropoda > Arachnida > Araneae > Dolomedidae > Dolomedes > Dolomedes plantarius. The sequence goes on from OU015492.1 coordinate 82,168,245, forward strand.
GAGCAGTAAGTAATGCATCTGCGCGACGAGACATTGAATCGTTATCTACATCATTTTTATCATAATTTTTTAGAAGCGTTCATCGCATAGAATGTACTACGCCCCATTGTCATTATACAAACATAAATACATTTAAACTAGCAGGAACTTCTGTTTAGCGAAATTTTCTGTAGAACCTAAAATTCAAATGACATTTACTTGCTAACAAATTCCCATATTATGAAACACAGTTGAAGTTTTGCCGTCTTACAAAAAGTTTTGAATGTTTAAAAGAAAAAAAACATTTTTGTGACTTCAAGAGTTTTTTTGTTTTTATTCTGATAGTGGTTTTTTTTTTTTTTTTTTTTTAAAGAAAGCCTTTTTGTCATGTGTCTGGGAGAGGGGTTCTGCTGGAATTATTTTTTTTTTTTCACAAATGATTTTAGGAATAATTTTAAGTAGTTGAAAGTAGAGAGCGCATTTCTAGAAATAGTTTGCCGCAGAGCTTATTGCTTCTTTCTTCCACTTCACTACTTATCTTGTGTGGCAACGGAAATTGTGTACTGGGGGGTTTATTTAAAACTTTATATATTATAATTAACTTACTAATTAAAGTTAGAATTACTCTTTACAATCTTTTAAAATCCATTTACAATTATTTACAATTAATACTACGTTTCAATTAAATTTACTTCAATATAGTCATTAGCCATTTGGCCATTAGTGGTTAGTACATTATTAGACTTGCGTTGTGTGTAGCAATAACCCATAAACATATAATAATTAAAATTTACCCTAGGTTCGATGCACTGTCGCATCACTGTGGTGATTAATGAGCCAAAAAGAAAAATGAAATTAAATCTAATAAAATTACCTCTCTATCATTGGAGTACACCTAAAAATTAAATTACATCACCTAAAAGAAAAAGCTTCAAAAATTCAACTCTGCTGAAAATAAAAATAAAACCTAAAGCTGAAAGTCAGACAATTAATCAAATAGGCAAGGACCGACATGACACAACTTTACAAACTAATAATAACAATTTATTAACATTATAACCATCAATCTGGTAATCAATTATAATCAACATATTTCCAAACATGCCAAATTCAATTATCAAATATGCAATTGCTGTAAAACCAACATCTATATCCTCACAACACAATCAAATAGATACAATGAAAATACCAAAATGAAGTGGCTGGCGAATAAAAAAAACTAAATTATTCTATATGTAATTGCTAATCATTAATTAATTTCTTTATTTTAAATTTAATCTTAATGACTCTGCTGCAGCATTCAAAAAGGAGAGAGTTTAAGGATAGCATTTAAAGAAAAGAAAGGAAAGGAAAGGAAAAAGGAAATTCACCCGTGGCCATCGTCCCTTGGGCCGGGAGGCCCCCAGCTTGGGTCTGAAGTTCTCCTCGCCACCAGTTCAGGATCCCCGAATGAATTTTTTCGAACCCCCGCGCTCCCGAGTCACCGCTCCATTATCCCCACTTCCATCAGTAAAATCATCTTCCACTCAAAGTAGTTCCTCGGCGCGCCGTGAATTCTGATGGTCGAAATGAGGGGGAAGGCTACAGGTAGCATTCTTGCACTCTGCAAATCGTATACAATTTATTTTTTCCACCCCTCATCTCGTTCTAGTTGATTAATTTAATTTCACGGCGCCCTGGTCATCCACCTGACGATGTATCCTTGCGCCTTCCATCTCCTCTTCTGAGATTTCTTCCCGTTCGAAAAAGGCGCGCAGCGGAAGTATCGGGTTACAGATAGCGGAGGAGGCTATGAGAACTTGTTGCTAGGCAAAGGGTCATTTTTAGGGAAAGAAGGAAAACAATGAATATTTCTAAAACTTATACCATTTAAATTAAAAACCGCCAGCCAAAAACCATACCAGCCATTCACAAGGTTTATAAATAAGACTTATTAATGTATCAATATTTTTAACAATAAGGTATAACCTGTGATGATATATTACAACTTAATTCTTCTCAATGTCAAAACATTTAGAGAAACTTGCGCACACTTCTCCAAATGCGATGACATTAATCAAATCAATTAATATTTGATCACCACAAGTATAACCCTCACATATATTTAGCAGAGGCTTAATAAATTGATTAAAACAAAGCACAATCGTTACTAAAATTTACTTACTTACTTACTTTACTAATTTAATTATCTCAATACCCGATATTAAAATAAACGTTAATTATTTCTAAAACTATTAATTATCATCACAACACTTGCATCCCCCCCCATTTTATCATTTCGTCTACAGTTAGGTACAAAAACGTCAGATGCTGAGAGTTGCACTCTACACTTCTACATGCATTTGAAATGCACCTTTATATCCCAAAAATTCATTCAAGAGGGAATAGAAGAATTATAAGTATTAGTATGAGTACTACTTTTTTAAAGAAAACCCTGCATACGCGCAGTATAGTTTGCCTGAATCAAAAATTGAATTCTTTAGTAATTAGTTAAAATCTGAAAATTTTTTAAGTAGCAGGGAAAAGTATATTTAAAGAAAAATCCGACTCAATGTCGTACAACTGAAAATAATTAGCATTATTTTTCGTTGAAACTTTTAGGGCAAGCGTGTCAACCTCAAAGGCTGACATGGGCCAAAGGAACAAGTTTTAAGTTTATGTGGGCCGCAAAAATAAGAATACTTCAAAGTAAATTTTCGTAGAAATGTAGTTTTATTTTGAAAAGTATAGTACAAAAAAAATCATGAACAACAATAATATAAATATTTTCTTCCTGACACTTTGTGTTCTTGAACATTAACTTATCAGACTTGAATAATTGCACAAATTAATAAGCGTTCCCCGAAAGCGAAATATAACCTGTTAAATAGCCACCAAACAAATCACTTCGTACAAGACTACTTACTGACCAAACTACTGGTTTGGAATGTGGTAGTCGGCTGCTAAAATACTCACTGCTAGGGGGGGGGGGGGGAATGGTGTATCTGTGCGTAAGGCGCATAAGGTAGCACGATATTTGCATACCGTTATATTGGCTGGGCGTGGGCAGCACAAATAATCGTTGATGGCCTCGAGCTTAATATGCCTGAATTGAAGGAATCTCTGGTGCTACGTTTAGCCGATGGGATGCCGAAAAAGCGATAAACTCGTACGACGGTTTCTCTGACGTCATCGCTTTCACGAGTAATTTGAAACCTGCGCCCCGTGTTCGTTTTCGGAATGCATTTGGCAGAGAATACTCCTCTGAGACTAAAATAATGCTTTACGAATGACTTTCACGAAGTCTTCAGAGGTATGACGTCATAAGGCGAGATCGGCGGCTTCGCGGACGTGGCGGAGACTGTATCGCCGGATCTCCTCGGGATTTTAAAAATCTTGCAAATTCCAGTATCCTTGCAACTCTGCGACATCCGACGCGTGACAAGCACATGCGATTGTCCCGAAAGCTCCGTGTTTCTTTGATCAGTGACGGGAAAATAGGTAATTTCTATAATGTGACGTCACTGTTTTCCCGGTTCTTACGGAATCATCGCTAATGCTATACTTGCGGGTTGAGGGGCACAGGTCTTTTGGATTAATAAACCATTGGTATGAATAGCAGCCGTGTCTACTGCTACTTTTGGCCAATGGCATGCTAAAGAAAGTATAAACTCGTACGGTGGTTTCGCTGACGTTATCGCTTTCTCGAGTAACTTGAAACCTGCGCCCCCGTGTTCGTTTTTGGATACATATGGCAGAGCATAGTTCTCTAGGACAAAAAAAAATCTTTACGAAAGACTTTCATGAAGTCTTCAGCGATTTGACGTCATACGGCGAGATCTTCGGCTTCGTGGACGTTATATTGGCAGTGTATCGTCCCGATCTCCTCGGGATTTAAAAAAAACTCAGAAATGCGATTATCCTTGCGGCTCTGAGACACCCGACGCGTGAGGGGAACGTCAGGTCGTCCCAGAAGCACCCTGTGTGTTCGATGGCAGTTGGAAAAATCCGTAATTTCGATAGTATGGCGTCACTGTTTTCACGGTTATTTCGGAATCAGCGCAAATGGTTTGTTTTCAGGTTTCTTTGCAGAGGGCTTTGGGAGTAATAGAGCTTTAGGATGAATTGAATGCCTCTCTGGTACTACTTTTAGCCAATGGGATGCCAAAAAGATGATAAACTTGTACGGCGGTTTCGATGACGTTATCGCTTTCATGAATAATTAAAAACCTGAGAGCCGTGTTCGTTTACGGGATGCATTTCCAGAGCATACTTCTCTGGGATTAAAAAATGCTTCAGGAAATTTTTAAGATCTTTAAATTAAAGCAAGCGTTTCAAACTCAAAGGCTGACTTGGGCCAAATGAACAAACAAGGTTTAAGTTTATGAGGACCACAAAAATAAGAAAAACTTCAAAATCAATTTTCGTAGAAACGTAGATTTATTTCGAAAAGTATAAAACAAAAAAATCATGAACAACAATAATGCAACAATAAGCGTGTAGCCCGCGGGCTGCAAGTTTGACTTGCCTGTTTTAGGCAATATAGTGAGACAAACATATAATCGAGACGCAAACTAAAGACGTTCGACTGAATAATTTACTATTAAATCTTTATGTATATAATATTTTAATGTTTAAATCTTTTATTTATAAAATATTTATAGGCAAAATTCAAAGTTGCAAAAGGGTATGCTAGAAATTCCGTCACGGGTTTACCCAAAACATTCCCCGTTCGTTCAGATTCAACATTTCACGCAGAATTGCACCAATGTTGCCAAAGCTGTGCAACTGTAATTACTTCAATACGCTATTCAGTCTCAATATCGACAATATTTAATAACACATTGTAAAATTCAAATTCCTCGGCAATTTTTTTAATAAAACGCAAACGGGTAATAAAATTTAAATTCTCCTCAGCCTCTATGCACAAAGCATCCTTTTTTTTAATGAATAGAAATAAAATATTTAAGTTAAAGTGTTCAAAAAATTGCATCTCTGAAATCTAAATTTTTCAAATACCTAAAACCCGAAAATTTTTATTTATTTGATGTACTTTTGACCTATAAACACACATCAAATAAACGCACATCAAAAACACACATATTTTCACTAGAGAAAAATATTTTTCTCTTTACTCGTTGCCACCAAAATAAAGGAATAGCAGTGAAACGCTAATATTTTTTTTTTTTTTGAGCTTCGTGCCAAAAATCTGAAAGACTCATCATGGAATGACGTGAAACAAAAGGGGTTTACTTCTGTATGCGCACCTGGAATTCGAGAGTTTTGTTGAAATTAGATCATAATGGGTATTTCCGAGTTTCCCCTCTCTCCCATTTCAGCTGCGTCAGCTTCAGTTTATGTCACAGCAAGAGAGCAATGAAATTAGAGGATACTCGTTATGAACCATTTTCATGCATTTCACGTTCTCAAGTTTCATTAAGCAAAAACTTTAGAATTTCCATGTAATTTTTTTGCACCTTAAATGTTTTTCTCTGAACTAAATGACGCAATATATACGCGTGTGTGTGTGTTTGTGCGTGTACTGCAGAAAAAGTAGTTAGCACCTCTTCAGTTCAGTTTAAATACTCTCACGGTACAACAGTCCGAGTGTGGACCAGGGCCGGCGGTGTCCATCTCCGCTTTCTGGACCTTGGACTTGGGTGCCATACAGCATATGTCTCGGTCAGGTGGTCAACCTGACGTGGGACCCCAGAGTTTAGTTACCAAGAATGCTTGGTCCTCAGTTTATCAACCCACTCAAGGAATGAAAGGTTGAGTCGACCTTGTCCAGACACAGGATCGAACCCTGGACCTGCGGTGTGGCAGGTTGACGCGTTTAAACACTGAGCCACCGGGCTTCATTCAGGTTAAATAGAGTGTAAAATTAATATTTTTTCATGGGGCAGGCACTTGTCTCTGATGGTTGGTACTTCTGTGACAATAGACCATGAAGACCCGCAAAGATTTGCTGGCTACTTTATTATGGGAGCACCATATAGGTGAGCCAGCATTGCTCCCTATGAGGGGGACGACAGGGAAACGACCCAGCGTTATTCGGTATTTGTACCGAAGTCCACTGCGTGGAAGCTCAGAACGATAACCACTATATAATTGGTTACTTCGTGAGCGGTTGTTGTAAAATTATTAGTCCCATATTTTCCTCTAGATCACTGTTAATACCTTAAATGGCGCAGCCTGAATTCTGAGCTAAGGAGATTTTGCACTTTTAGACAATAACTACCACAAAAAAATCGTCTACTGATAAAAAAAATATAAATAAAAAAATAAAAATAAATTAATAAATAAATAAATAACAATTAAAAAAACAGCCAGAATTCTAAGCTAAGGAGATTTTTGCACTTTTAAACAATAACTACCACAAAAAAATCATCTACTGATAAAAAAAAGAAAACTGTAAATATATATAATCAATATGGATTCTTTTGGAGAGCTTAATTTTGCTTAAACTATATTCCATCTTTTTACTCGCTCCCTTGCTGTATACTTTGTACTCGATTTTCTGTATTAATTAATACTCGGGTTTGCACAAGTAAAAAAGGAAACACAATGTCAATTCAAAAATGGGCATGAAATATCTTAAAAAGATGATTTTTTCAGTGTGCGTTGTATCCTACATTGTTCATACAATAAAATTAAATGTACAAAACATGCAGTAGTAGTAAAATGCATTGTGTGTGTTTGTGGAGTTTTGTGTTAAGTATGGTCAACAGTTTTAAGATTTGATGTAGGGAGTGGAGTCGTTAAGTGATATTGTTGGAATTTCTCTTTCTCTTTCTAGTATCTCTTTCTAGTTTCATAGACATCGTAGGCAAATTGACAAATCTGGCTTACAAAGAGCGCTGTCATTTTTCAATTAGCAACGCTAATTGGAAAATTATCGACATTTTTCTAATTAGCGTGATATCTTTTAAGCTTATTGTAACGAGCCCATACACCTTTAGGCTAGTTAGAAAATTCGCAATAGTTTGTTGAAACAGCCTGGTTTCATCCAGGCTTATTGCAATAAACCCAAAGTAGTAAAGGTGTATTAAAAAATAACAGATAAGGAGATTGTTACTTAAGTATTTCCTTTAGTGAACATATGAATTAGTTAAGATTTACTTGAGTTAAAAAGAGGTAACTTAAAAACTGCCCAACAATCATCATTGTTGGAAAATTTTTAATTAATATTATTGAACAATTGTATTATCATTATTAAATAATTTTAAATGACAAATTATTAAAATGACAAATTTTGTTACTTTAAATTGGACTCTCTCAAGCATCATACATATTAACTTTTTTTATTATGAATATTCCTCCCACAATATAAGAAATTTTTGACAATGAAGAAGATTTGTAACGGTTTAAAGAGTGTTACAAGGAAAGAGAAATGGCAAAAGAAACAGGAGAAAATCAAGTCGCTGACTTTGAACAAGATATATGTGTTCTCTTTGTTCCCGAAATTTGAATGAAACATCGTTTGTATCCTGCTCTTCGTGTTCTATGAAGATTCACATAACGTGTTTCCAAAGCGTTGCCTCAACCTCTGAGGAGAATAATTTCGTTTATCACTGTGACATTTGCAACAGAAAAGAAAAAATAGTAACGGAGCGTCAAAAAGTACACGAAGACCAGAAGAGTGCAGAGGGAAAAATGATTGAAATTAGTGGAAAGAAAGTGAAATCGGTTGCAGTTGGAGACTTTATTCTGTTAAATTCCCCGAAAGTAGACCATGGCCGTTTAGACTGTCCAAATTGAAATGGGAAAATTCTAAAGGTGGAAAATACCATATAGGAACAAAAAGTGGAATTACTAAAATTTGGTTTCTAGATGTGACTTCCAGATTTCTGACGCACAAATCCTTGAATACGTCCCAGAAAATATATACAGTGCTATCACGATCAATCGTTCTCCGAATCATCGTTTTCCCGTATGTGACGTTTATTTCACACAGTCCCGACGATCGTATTGCTTTGTTATGCTCCCGCATCTATCGTTTTCCCGTATTTATCGTTCAGTTCAGTTGGTCCCTTGAAAAACGATATATCGAGATTCTGTATATCTGTTAGTTGGAGCTGTAGCGAATGAATCGAAATTCAGAGGTCAGGGATATAGCACCTGAAAATGCAGTGTCAAACAAAAAAAAAAATGAGTGTGTAAGAAAGCAAATCAACTGTGCCAATTTTTATCGAAGTGTCATAAAAGTTCACCATGTGGAAATAAAGTTAAAATGTATGATGTGGGAGAAAATCAGATTCTAAGTCTAAAATATTGTTTTTTTAATAATTTGTTTGTTACAATTGTTTAATAATAATAATGCAATTTTTTAATAATAATAATTAAATTTTTTCAAACAATAATGATTGTTGTGCAGTTTTTAAGTAACCTCTTTTTAAAGCTAAATAACTCTTAACTAATTCATATGTTCACTAAAGGAAGTACTGGAGTAACAATCTCTTTACCTGTCATTTTTAATAAGCCTTTACTACTTTGAGTTTATTGCAATAAGCTTGGATAAAACCAGGCTATTTTTAGAAAACTATTCCGAATTTCCTGACAAGCCAAAAGGTGTATGGGCTCATTGCAGTAAGCTTAAAATATGTCAGGCTGATTAGACAGTTGTCGATAATTTTCTAATTATTCTGGCGCATTGCAAAATGACAGCGCTCTTTCCATTAAGCCAGATTTGCCAATACTCCTACGACATATCTCTATAAGAAAATTTAAACTGAGAACGAATTAATTGACTATACAAGTGTTTATCATAAACTCCACTGTACTATAATTGCATTTTTTGTATTGTAGTCCTTAGTATTCTAGTGCATTATTAAATTTGCTTTTTTTGCCTAATTTTTTTAATTTGTTATATACAGAGAATCTTCTCTAAGAGGCCATCCCTTAAATGGCCATTCTTTTCAGAACCATGACTAGCCACCATAGAGAAATTTCACTGCATATATATATATATATATATATATATATATATATATATGTGTGTGTGTGTGTGTATATATATATATATATATATATAACAGTCCTACATATATATAATCCTACATATATATAAAGTCCTACATATATAATAGTATCTACATATATATAAAATAGTTCCGTAACTGACTGACTGACTAACTGACAGACAACGCACAGACCAAACCGCTGGACCTAAAGGGCTGAAATTTTGCATGGTGATTCTTCTTATAGTGTAGGGGTGCACAAAAAAGATTTTTGAAAAATTCTTCTTAGATTTTTTAAAATTAAATTTTTATGCTGTTTTAGTGACTTTTTTTTAAGTTTGCATATAAAATAATAATTTGAGGATTATAAAATTTATATCACGAGAAAGATCACAAAAATTCCTTTAAAATGAAATCTTTTTCGAATCTTTACCTCCATTTTCTGATTTTTGGTGAATTTTTAAAGATTCATTTTTTGAATTTAATTCATTAAATGCTGATCACGTGATTTCTTTTCTTTTTGCGATGCTTTAAACTAATTTTACGTCACGTGCATAACAACGGAATAGATAAAAAAATATTTTTTTCTTGCTAATGCAGCAGGCGATTGGAAATTATCCAAAAAAATATTAAAATACAGTAAAATATATGTTCCTCAAACTGTACTATATGGTGTTCCTATATGGTGTCCCCATAATGAAATAGGCAGTAAAAATGCGGCGTAGTATAGGCCAATGTTTGATTACAAGTTTATTACATTCGTGTAAAAAAAAAAACTGTATTATATTCTTTAGTATGTTCTATTAGATTTAATTTGAATATTTTCTTCCACATTATTTTGTCTATAAAAATATCCGTTACGATTTTTTTATAAATATATTTTTTCGTTTTTTTTTACATCAGTTGCATACATTGATCGTTGTATTTATTATAAATATATTTATACATATTTTTGGCATTAATTGCATACATTGACCGTTGTATTTAATTTGAATGTACTCCGCAGCGAAGTACGGGTTTTCAGCTAGTATATTATATATGAGTGTGTGTTTGTTTAAAACAGGAGAATGGTGACAAGTGTCTGTAAGACGTAGGGTAAGTTTATATTTTTTTTCATTTTTTCCTTGTTTCTCATTATTTAAGCTTATCTTCATTGTTTCACAGTTAGCGTGTAAAACTAATAAATTGTTTGGGTATGAAGTCGTAGAGTAGTATTTTCATTTATTTAACTCTGATATCTGTTTATGATCTCGGTGTGGCTGTCGTTTCTAACGGATGCGTTTTGAGGGAAGCACTTAGTGAATGTAACTGATTTATAAAATTTCACTGATATGTGTGAAGTAGGAAATTTGTATCAATAAGCGAAAGTAACACATCGAAAGGTTTAAAGGGGTTGTAGTTGGGTTACTTACATTTAAAGCTTATATTTTATTGTGTTTTGTTTACTGTACTCACTCTCAAAGACGAACAAGGATGAGAAACGAAGCTTGATCGTAATGGTAATCGAAATGCTGGCATCTCAGTTTACTGTCAACCCAGCGAATAAAGGATTTTCAAGATCAATCAACCACATAGATATCTTAGGACCGAATATGGCCTTGATATTTTTTTGCTACTGAAAACAACGCCCTACGCAGGTGTCTGTACGGAAAATACTAAATATATGTTTATGGTTAACCTCATATATCGTATGTATCATATTCTAGCTCTGAGAGAAATCTCGGACATATCAGTTTAACATTCTAGCCATTTTTGTGGTTAAATTTCCATGCCTTTTTTCTCTAACTTCCTTTTCCAACCCTATTTCATTTCACTTTTGCTTACAAACATCTTTAGAGCGATATATTCAAATTTCTAGATGGTATTTTAAAAGAAAAAATTGTAAGTTTTACTTGTTTTACTTTTTCTTCTAATTACCTAAGTTTTTCTTCATATTTTGTCGGTAAAGCAATGAATACATTTTGAATTTAAGGGTATGAACCTTGGGTGGATGTACTCAAGAAGAATCTTACTCGTCGCCTACACCTTTTTGCAAAGTCATTACCTTATCAGGCGTTGGTTTCGCATTGCTGATTTGGGATCTATTTTAAGTTTGAATTTTTCGCGAGGCAGTCTTTTAAAATGAGTGGGATCTTTTTCAAAGATCTTATCTCACAGAGAGGGTCATAACTTAAGTTTGCAATAGCAATATTAGGTTTTGATTGGTTAAAATGCTTCACCAAAACTGGCTCCCTTGTCGTTTCTCCAGGACCATCCGAAACGAACTACAGTCCATTAACATTCTTCCAAAATTCCTTAACGTGGAATGAAATTTAATCCAGCAAATTGGGAATGCTTACAGAAAAGTGGCAAAGAGACAAATAAAATTGACTATTGCTGTGAGGCTAGTAATTTGGAAGAATTTAGATGTTTGAGCTTTATTTGACCGCAATTATTCGGTCTTTGAAGGCCTAAAACAGAGTGATATTGATTATAATGATCGTAATATCTAAACAAAACAAACTGCTGGGAGTAAAATTAAAGTAATGATGAAAATAATAAAATTTAAATTTCATTTAAATATTTAAATTCAATAAAAATATTTTCGTTTAAAAACGGTTTAAAAATATTTTTAAAACTATTATTGATTTCTTGAAAAAATTATCTGTTCATAAAAAATTTAAAATTTATCAATAATTATTTAATGTACCAAAATTAACTTTAAGCTTACAATAACGTTCTCAGGTCAGTTTCCCGTACTTAGAATTCAGATACCTAAAAGAAACGAATTAACATAGACGTATATGCTTGTGAACATGTTATATTCATTGCTTTCATGTAATATTTAAAAATTTTTAATGTATATGTATATAACTTATATATTTTCCCTCTCAATTTTATATTACTTTGGTGTTAAATTTAGTTTTGGTTAGTATAAACAAAACAAAAAATTATTTAAAATTGCATGAAAGGGATTTAAAATTTGATAAGAAAAAAAGAAAAAAATCTAGTATTTCTTAAACTTCAGTTCACATTATTCTTTAAGTTACATGCAAAATCTATAAAACATGTCAGCGAAATACTGAAAAGAATTTCGCAAGCCATTCAGGAAACGATACATTTTATGAAGACTCATTTTATTTAAAAATTACTAGTTCCCTTGTAACGCTGGTCAGCTACATGTGTCGGCTGTTCAGAGGTCAGCCTGGATGCCACAGGTGTGTAGGAACCTAACACACCTGTGGAAACTCGTGTCCAAGGGCCAAATTTCGATCCTAATCAGAAAAAATACTATGATTGATTAGAAAAGAGAGATGTGATTGTTACACTCAGAGAAAGAGTAATTTAATAACTCGCTACGCATTTCTCTGATGTAAAAACAACTAATCTGAGCTAGAGTTTGTTGGATCTGATGTTGCTTTTTGCTCTCGACAATAAAGCCCTTTTGGGTGCTTTAGGAATGCACAATAAGTTACTAATTGCATCAGACTGTGGCAAATTTCTTCCTTTAACTGAAGAAGTTTATTTTGATTTTACTTTTTTCTCTATTTTGGATCAAACTTATCTCGCTTGACACATTTTGTGATAGTATTTAAGTTGCTCAATCTCTGCGTGGGCTGTCTATGCAAATTATATTGTGGGGTTCTTATTTTATCTCGTGTTCACTTGAGAGATTTTTGAGGCTTTTCAGAATTTTTGCCAATAATCACGGCTGACAGGTGGACTTTAACGGATTAGATGCAAAACTTAATAATCTAATTTCTATATAAATCCCCGGGCTTAGTTAAACATCGATTATTAGCAATTTTTAAAAAAAGAATCAATCACCTATCTTTCTTGAATTTACTCCATACACTCCTCTTTGTTCAATAAGCTGATTTGAGGTGAATTTTTCGAACGAGTTCGTATATAAAATGACCTGCACCTGTAATAAATATTTCAATATAGCTCAATATTTCCAAGTACAAATTGTGTTTAAAATTTAAACCCATCAAAATTGAACGTCATAAATGACGGCTGAAATTCAGCACCACGTTCTTCGCCATGACACACGTTTGGAAACGTCGTTTTTCCCCCGTTCATTTGCTCAGCTGTAAAATATCGCATCTTTATCCTGAGTCAACAAATCCCCAGATTTTTACCTTTATACTTACCAGACGCTTGAAAAATGACATTATGACTGCGGAGCATGAATAAGCCTTTTATCTCTCGGTGAATGTTTGCGATTCCTATTACGATACATGGTAGACAGATGACAAAAGTCGATGAATTGAATATTTATACGAAAGCGTTATCTCAATGGCAGAAGGAGATAAAGAGATAATTCTTATAAAAAAAACATTAATAAAAGGTATGGAATATCAGTCCGGAAGAGGATGATAACGAGTTGACTAAAACTTATCAAAAATGCTTAAGATCAAAAGTTTTTTTGAGCCTTTTCATTTTTTAATGAACTTTAAGGCAGGAGTTCTCAACCTTTCAGGCTCTGTGCCCCCCTTTGAACACTGATGTGAGGTCACACCTCCCCCCCCCCACACACACACACACCACCACCATATGTGGTCAGTTCAAGTAGTACAATCATAATTTGAAACTGAAGCTGGTTATTAAATGAAAATATAGAATAGATAGATTCATACGCAAAATTTAATACAGTTGGCTCTCTGTTTAACGACTTTCAAGGGACCGTGAAAAATCGTCCTTAAGTAGAGATTGCCCTTAAACAGAATTTGTGAAAACATAACATTTTCCAAAACGTCGGAGGAGCCGGAACTGAGAAATATCGTCTTTAAATAGAGGTCGTCGTTAAGTAAAGAGAGCGTCGTTAAACAGAGAGCCAACTGTATTACTACACATATCTTAATTTGGAACATATTATTATTATTATAACATATGAAATCAAAGAATTAAATACAGATCAAATACATTTGAGGTAATCAAGGATCTAGGTGAGAATGGCATGTAATACCAGTCACTCTCACAACATTAATGAGAGGGCTGTCACTGTTTGTCCTTGACAAGTTTTTGAATATTAGGTTGTAACTGTGACAAAGCACACCTCAGGTCACTTTCAACGTCCAGACGTACGACAATAATCGTGTTTTTACAATTACGACAATTATCGTGTACGACAATTATCGTGTTCGTATGTCGAAAATACGTTACGGTTACATTGTGACGTGGGGCCGTGGCGGCCTTGTGGTACAGCGCGCTGGTTTTCGGTGCTGAGGGTGCTCGGATCGGATCCTGGCGAAGCGCCACTAAAATGCCTCCGTTTGTGTCGTCCCTTCATAGGGGGCAATGTTGTGTCCGCCTATATGGCACCCCCATAATTCAGTGACCAGCAAAACTGCGGTGAACTATAGGCGAATGTCTCCGCAACAAGTGCCTCCGCATTAAAAAAAAAAAAAACAACAACAACATTGTGACCGTAAAATTGAGTACAGTAAATTACAGTTATTTTTACTTTACTTTTTTTTAAAACTCAGGCCTCCCTTGAAATTCTACTACGCCTGCCCCCCCCCCCCCCAGGGAGGCGCACACCCCAGGTTGAGAACCGCTGCTTTAAGGTATCAAGGGACCTTCAACCTAGAATTTTTTAATTTTGAATTTTTAACTCTATATACAGAATCAGAGTAATTAATATTCTTTTTTACTATATTAAAGACTTTTAGAATTCAAAATAAGGATTCTTTGGCAGAATGATGCTTATTAAAAAAAAAAATCCAAAATGCTTTGGAATCACGGATGCGCGCTTTCGAATTTCTTTCGAAAAAAGACAGTTAAAAGCCGTACGTAGAGTTTACATGGAAGCATTTTTATTTAGTCTTTTATTTTAAGGGGGCGAAGGACGTTCAACCTCCTTTCGTTTTAAATTTTCGATTTTTTACCCTACATACAAAACGAGAATAATTGATATTCTTCTTCGCTGCTTTCAAGACACTTGGAATACACATGTGATCGTTTTGTGTTAGAATAAGAACGGTTTTTTGAAAAATTCTTCCAAAAATGCTACAAGTTTTCAAAATGTTCCATGTTTCCTTCTAAACTCTTCAAAACGCCTCGGGATTGTTTATGGAATTGTTTCTCGCGAAACCGTGCAAAATTGCTTGAAACCCCATATATTTTTCAAATCATTTGCCCCATGAGCATTCCATATCATTTAAAAAACCTTAATTTTTTTAATATAAGTTTATCATATATATAAATAAACATAATTGTTCATTGAATTTATTTTGTATGAATTTAAAACCATAAGAATTATTTTTTAAATCTGCCTGTAATTTTTTTACGTTTTTGCATGTTTTTACTTTATTTCGTGGTACATAAATTTGAAAAATATTTGTGACTTCAAAGAAGTATGCACAGTTATGTGACAAACACTTCAATTAACAATCCTGCGAAATTTGGAAGAAATTAGAAGAAAATTAATGCGCATGGAGCATTTTGAAAAATTCTAGAATTTTTTGAAAAACAGCTCTTAATATTCCACAAAATACTTATTTGTGAACTCTAAGTGTCTTCAATGTAGCAAAAAAAAATTTTTTTTCTCACTTTGCATATAGAGAAAATACTGAAAATAAAAAAAAGAGGTTGAAGGACCCTTCTCCCCTTTAATGAACCAGTTTCTAAGCCCAAGATTTATTTTTATTTCCTATACATCTTGTACTAATATCAGTTCGATGGTAATTTATACTGTTTATTTAATAATTTCGCGCATCAAAGTTATAATTAACCCTTAGAAGTTAAGGTCACAAAATCAGCCGCCCATATGGGTGTTTAGCATAAGAATAGTCTTTGGTAAGAGGTTTCACACTTACATCTCTGTTAAGTTTCATTAACAGCTTGATTAACAGAGCTCATAGGCAAACTTAAATGCTTCCTGCTCCTTAAAGAGGTATCTGTAGCCATTTTTTGACATTTTCCTCCTGTCTTTGCTCTTCGGAGCAGAGTGCAAAAAACTCTGAGGATAAAATAAATCTAGCGTTGACGATAGTTGGTAATGAACTAGTTTAACTGAACCTTGGACAGCCGTACAAGGGCGTGAAGTCAGATGTCGAATTTTACACTTGTGACATCACGCCGGAGCTCAAAAAGTTTTGATTTTTGTAAGTACTTCGGGTATAGAATTTTCGGATTATACATATGTTCCGAGACAAAGATTCAGTTTTGTTTGGTTTAATATTATATCCTCGATACCACTCGGGAACAGCTATCTCAAGACTTTTGATCGCTCTGAGAAGTGAACAATTCCCACTGAAGATCAGGATGCTGCTGCCTCCCATTTGCTCACACGACAGAGCTTCATGGACCTGGTCTAGCATTTTCTAGTCCGGGGGGGGGGGGGCTTAGCAACAACAACAAAAACAACAATTCCCACTGTAACATTCCCTGTTCCCATTCACTAATATACCGTAGACTTACAGGTGAGACGAGTATTGTACTTTGTATTCAACAAAACAACAGTAACATAGAGAAATAAGGCTAATATATTAAGGAACAAAAATGTGTTTTCTCCCACCAGTCTTTTGTGTTAGGAACAAAATTAAGTGACAGAGTAAGAAGGAATGCGGGATTTTCAAAAATGACGTAAGATGACATGTGCGCGGCGTGATGGTCTCTCGAAAAGGCTATTCATCTGAGAGAGGGCGTTGATACGTTTCCTACGACGCATTTCACAAAAATGGGCAAATACTTATGCATTTTTGTTTCAGATACGTAATCTATCGATATTTTAAGCTTAAATTTGGTAACAGATGGTGCTTTGTTTAAACAAACTACAGCTGGAAGAATTTTTGAAACATAACTATTTTAAATAGTTATAAATATCTAGAGGTATAATATGTGAAATTTTTTTGTTTTGAAAAATTTGCATACCTTACCATCATTTAAACTTGGTTTTTTTCTATTTAACCCCATCACAAAAAATTTAAATGAAAATTTAACTATCTCATGTTGTTGCTATTACTGAATGATAGTTAAAAATACAGCTTTTGGTCGCAGCATTCAATAAACTGCGTAGGAGAAAATTTTGAAACATTTCTATCAGTGGTTAAAAGATAATAAATATAAAACGAACTCTTTCGCAAAATGTATTCCGCTGTTCCCGGTAATTCCACGAAGAAAATTCTAGGATTCTACGAGATAACGGGTTTTTTAATAAAATTTCATAAAATGCAAGCATTGGTTACCCATAAAATAACACATAGATTCCGCAATTTCTGAAAAAGAAGATTTCACGATAAAATGAGTTTCGGAACAACTGGTCTAGAGATTAGAGAAGCGTCAGTTACTGAATATACTTGTACTTTTTTTTTCATTGTAGAGTAAGTTAAACAATGTGTTGTCCATAAAGCCAATTAACAAATAGGTACAAATAGCAATTACAAATCCACTCTGTCACAAAAAAATACAGTTGGCTCTTTGTTTAACGACTTTCAAGGGACCGTGAAAGATCGTCCTTAAGTAGAGATCGCCCTTAAACAGAATTTGTGAAAACATGACATTTCCCATAACGTCGGAGGGGCCGGGACTGGGAAATATCGTCTTTAAATAGAGATCTTCGTTAAGTAGAGCGTCGTTAAACAGAGAGCCAACTGTATATTCACCCAGAAGGAAACGAGCTACTATCACGAAACTTAACATGTATTTAGTGTATGAGGAGATAAGCAAATGATTAGAAATTCAGAAGAACAGATCGTTTTATTAAGAAGATATGGCATGAAAAAGTTTCAAATCAGTAAGTAGTAAATCCACCTCTGGCAGCTATACAAGCCGAAACACGGCGTGGCATTGAATCAATGAGGTCACCTATGACCTCCTGCGGAAGATCATGCCATAATCTTTGCAACTGGGCAGTTAGTTCACCAGTATTCCTGGAAGGCTGCAGTTGCCTTCCAAGCACGTCCCAGACGTGCTCTATTGGCGAGAGGTCTGGTAACCTGGCAGGCCATGGGAGTACGTCATATCCATGAAGACATTGTTGGGAGAGTCGCGCAGTATGTGGACGAGCGTTGTCTTGCTGATAAATGGCACCTGGGAGACTTGATAGCATAGGCAGTACAACTGGCGTTAAAATCTCGTCCACGTAACTGCGTGCCGTCAAAGTGCATTGAAGGACGACTAGAGGTGATCGTGTGTCCGAAGAAATCGCTCCCCACACTGTCACACCTTGTGTAATCGCCATATGTCTCTCGGCAACAAATGCCGGATCAGACCGGTACCCTGGCTGCCACCACACGCGTATGCGCTGGTCATCAGCATTGACACTGAATCGGGATTCATCGCTGAAGATCACACGCTTCCAGTCGGTCACACTCCAGTTTGCCCGAGGTCGGCAAAAATCCAATCGACACTGCCTATGATGTCAGGTCAGAGGTAGGCGTCTTAATGGATTTCGGCTCCTTATACCTGCGTCTGCCAGTCGTCTCTAAATGGGTTCCCTTGATACCACCGGATGTCTGGAAGGTGGTAAATGGCGTCGAACCAAGTCTAGGGACGTTGTTGGTGCAGACGTGGCCGCTCTTATGATTGCGCGATCCTCCCGCGCATTTGTGTTCCTGAGACGCCCTGACCCTCTGCGACGGTAGACTATCCCTTCCGTGATCCATTGATGCCAACACCGAGCAGCTACCATATCGCTCCGACCGAGGTGGCGGCCGATATGCCAGTTCGACCAACCTGCTTCTCTGAGACCTACTATACGCCCCCTCTCAAAGTCCGACAATTGTTCGTACTGTCGCCGGTTACGTCTCAGAGGCATCTCTAGTCACAATACCGTCCATCCAAGTCGACAAATTTGTTTGAATAACCCTATGGCACGGGCAATCATGCTTTTAAACTCTCCCAGCTGCGCATCTCATATGCGCATAGCGCGCTTACCCTTGTCTCATTGGCGTCGAAATTTCAATCGTTTGCATATCTCTTACCAGACTACATGCTTGCCAAGTTTCGTGATAGTAGCTCGATTTCTTCTGGGTGCATATATTTTTGTGACAGAATGTATTTTTAATTTATTTACTAACGGTAGTGTGTTCTCCAGACAAACGATGAGTGAACACGCTGTGACATCACCTGTCATTAAAGGCTAATCTCTGAGGCTTTTTTAAAATTACTACTATTCATGACCAAGAAATAGAGTCCTAATTATAATGAAAAGGTCAATTCTTAAACAGAAGCTTAACAAGGAAATTTATTTACAAAAAAAATTAACAGTTACCAAGTACAACGTATTCAATTAATTTAAACTTAAGTGCAGATTGCGCAGCGCACGCTCGGAGAATCATAGTCTCAACCGGAGCTGAAACACACGTCCACCTAGAAGCCGTTACAAGAAGGATCTCTCTGGAAATTCTCCAACTCTGACTATATCTCGGGGTGTTTTCTTTGTCGGCGTCTATTCCAATCCCTCGAAAATGCGTCTGTTTTTCAGAGAGGCGGCCGGCAGCTTTGTTGGTGACAGTTCTTCGTATCGATGCATAGTTCAGCCATCTTTATTGTCCTCCGATGCCAACTCGCATGAAGCTATTGCTAAGAAAGACAGCTTTACGATCAGATGGGAGACGCTTGCTTGAGAACCCGATATGCATGGGCTTAAGTTTCAGGCTAAAAATTCTGTTGGCATATGTTGGTATCGTTTTTTATTCCCCCACGTGTTCAAAAATTTCAATGGGAACTTGAATTGGAATCCTCGAAAAATATGCAGCTGGTCCGTGGGGTGTGAGAACGCACCCCCGTAAAGGCGTGACGTCACAACGCCAAAATAAATCTCTCATGCACAACACTCGCACACAAAAATAATTGAATCTCCAAACATTTTTATAAGTTTTAAACAAAGTTTAACGTCTAAAAGTCTTACTTGGAAAGATAATTAACTTATCATGGGCTCCATCAGAAAATCAACAAACTTGTTTTCTTGCTTGTAAAGAAATTGAACTACGGTTAGAGGAATCTAAACTTGGAAACAAACTTTACACAGTGTTAAGTGTTCTCTAGACCAGGGGTGCGCA
Organism: Dolomedes plantarius; assembly: GCA_907164885.2. NCBI lineage: Eukaryota > Metazoa > Arthropoda > Arachnida > Araneae > Dolomedidae > Dolomedes > Dolomedes plantarius. The sequence continues at coordinate 82,188,151 of OU015492.1, forward strand.
AACTATGGGTCGCTACCCACCGAGGGGTTACGTAAGAAAAGGGAGGGGTCAGGGACACTTTGAAGTATCATTAAATTATTTAATTAAAAAATATGCTTTCAGTTTTCCATAACATATTTATAATATTTTTATTTATATTTTTTATATGATACGATATTTTTATATATAAATTTCTGATATGATATTGTTATATAAGGTGTCAAACGGTCTTGCAACAGTATGCTTATATTGCTTCCATTCGCTTCTATCAATCTGTGCGAGAATTGGTTTTCAAAAAGAGTTGCTATAAAAAATCATACAACGATCAAGGCTTAATCGGGAAGACGGTGCATTCTAGAATATTTCAACTAATATTGAACAATAGTATTCGAAGTCTAGGCTCACCCTTCTCATATTTTTTTTTCTATTTCACATTTATTTAAATAAATGCAATTTATAATTGTCAATGTTTTAATAGGATGCTTATAACTTTGAAAGCATGTTCTTTTACCTCAGTGAAATACAAATACACTAGGTGACGACCCTTTCGCACACGATTAAAATACGATAAATTTAATAGCGAGGTTGGTGGTTTGTAGTAGGATGAGAGAAGAACCGATCCATTTGTAGCAATTGTTTATTTGTCAAATAACAATGATGCGTAAGGATAATACAAAACCAATTACAACATGCCTTTGACCACAATATTGGAGGTGAAGCATAAGACAAAACAGGGGAACATGAGATATGTACACGTCAAAACACCTTTACAGACAATATTAAAAGTTAAATACGACACAAACTCGTGGAAAATGTGATATTTTCATTACAAAACCCCTTTGGGCACCTTTAAGCACCGTGCCGTTTCAACGCATCCAGGGAAAGAACTTTAGGGCAAAAAGTCAATTTTTCACTTTTAAAAAAACAATACAATGTGTCATTCTGAATTAACAATTCTGAGTTAACAAAAGCGGAGAACTTAATCTTTAAAATGGTATCTCATTTATCGATTTTGGTTAAGTATGAAGGGAGAGGAAGGGATCGTCACAAAAAATCAATTTCTAGAAATAATATGTATGGTTTTTCCATGCAAAAAGTATAATGTACACCTACGTGGATGTTGCCAATAAAGAAACTCATTAATGAAATCACAGAATGATAATAAAAGCAAACGATTTTTAAATTTAAAAGTTCAGTGCGATTGATAATTGTAAAATAAAAAAAGCTAGTGCGTGCCATCTAGGGGAAGAAAAATTGCTTATAATGTTTATACTTCGACTTTTAAACAAACAATAAGATGTATTACTCTAAATTAACAATTCGCATGAAGCGGAGATCTTAATCTTTAAAATGGTACCTCATTTATCGATTTTGGTTAAGTATGAAGGGAGAAAAAGGGATAAAACAAAATAAAAACACCTTTAAGGAATAATATATACAGTCGAACCCCGTTATAACGAACTTCAAGGGACCAAAGGTTTGGTTCGCTATATCCGGTGGTTCGCTATATCCGAACCGTTAAGAAAAATGTTTACAAAATGTATAACTCATTAGTTGCTATGTGTATTCAATAATGATGTATTAAAAAACGATAAAATCTATTAAAAATGACCATTAATGAATTAAATTGACTAAAATCGATAACATTAAACTGATACAATACTAATTAAACTAATTAAAAATGAAAGACAAATGGATATAAATTCATTTTACCTTTAATTCTTGCTCACTGTTTTGTTACAGTGAGCATATTTTATCGGTAATCTTCTGCTGACGTGATACCGATTTCTAAAACATTATATGAATTTCTTTGTCCAGTACGTCAAATGACTGCAACACTCTTTCTTACACTGTTTGTGTGGAAAAAAACTTATTAATTACATGCATTGCTGCTGTAGCATCTAAGATGGTGGGAATTTCATCATTTATGTGCTCCTCTTCATCAGCATCAGATGCAGAATCTTCGATTTCAGAATGATTCATTTTAATTTCTTCCACAATATCTTCATCAGTCGGATTTTCACATGTAATGATTTCATCATCAAATGTTTCGAACAATTGCATGTCACAATACGAGAATGAGGAAATATTGTGTTTTTCTATCCACATCGCGATAGGTAAATCATCATCATCTTCTTCAACATTCTTTGCTAGGCCAGCATGTCGAAAACATTTTCTAATTGTAGAATCTGTAACAAGCCGCCAAGATTTTTTGAGCATTATAAGTGCATCAAGAAGAGAAACGTCACATTTTACATTTTTATCATATCCTTCTAAAATTCGTAAAATGAGCTGCTTCCTGTAATGACATTTAAGGCTTCTGATGACACCCTGGTCCATAGGCTGTACTACAGAAGTTGCATTCGGGGGAAAGAGTACAATTCTAATCGATTGTAACTGTTTATTGTTTTTGTGTGCACTACAATTGTCAAGCAGAAGTAGAATGTTCCGTTTTTTAGCTGAAAGTTCACGATCCCACTTTCGAAGTTCTTTTTCAAACAGTTCCTTAGTCATCCACGACTTACGGTTGGCTTCATAAGAAACAGGAAGCCGTTTGATATTTTTGAAGCATCTGGGGTGTTTAGATTTTCCAATTACTAGAAGTTTAAGACGTTCAGTTCCACTCATATTGCCACACACAAGGAATGTGATTCTGTCTTTCGACAATTTTCCGCCATTACATTTCTCTCCATTAAATTTTAATGTCTGGTTTGGTGTCATCTTGTAAAACAGTGCAGCTTCATCAGCATTAAATATGTCATTCTCATCATATTCACTAGAGATGTCATTCCAAATATTTTCTTTCCACGTATCGATGTTGGATGTTGAAACATCTCCCGATTCTCCAACAATTTTTCCGGAAGATATGTTGTTCCGCTTCTTGAATCTGTCTAACCATCCATTAGAACACGAAAATGGAATTCCAAATTTACTGTTAAAGTCATCAGCTTTTGACTGAAGCATTTGCCCAGAAATTGGTACATTTTGGCTTCTTTGAATGCTGAACCATTTTAATAAAGCTTCTTCCACTTCTTTATGGTCAGCTTTTCTTAATTTTTTTGGGGAGTTCAAATTTTTCTCGAAAGCAGAAAGTATGCTTTCTCTGTTTTTCCATATTGTTCCAACTGTAGATTTCGATAAATCTTTTTTTCGGCAAATGTCAACTTGGCTACCTCCATTTTGTATTTCTCTTATGATATTTACTTTTTCTTCGATGCAGAATGCTTTACGCTTGCTCGGCATGATGTACCTAATGATTTCTTAAAAGCGAATTTTTAACTTGTGATAAACACTCAAATAGGTGAATTAGATGAAATGACTTCCCTTCCACCTGAATGTGGAAATGAATCTTCCGGCTCGACCTTGAGCTGACCTTTCCCCTTGTTCTCGGGTGCGCATATGCTATACTGTTCATGCTTTTACTTGTTCTCCTCGAGCATTTGGTGAACCTTTCCCCTCCCCTGCCTCCTCTTACTGTGGTTTCGCTTACCGAATTACTGGCGGAATTACAACTGCAGAGTGGCTATCGTAAAAGGGAAAGAATGCAGATGTTTCTACCCTTGAATAAACATTTATCGCTGATTTACTCCGTGTTTCACTAGCTGACATACATTTCCATATGAAATGAAAGTCGAAGTCATGTTTTCACAACTGCGGAAAAATTTTTAAAAAAAATCAGTCGACTGAAAAAAAAGGTTCATTATAGCCGATTCTTAACATTTCAGAGGTTCGCTATAAAAGGGTAAATTAGCATTAAATAGAATAGGAAAACGGCGGGACCAAAAATTTCGTTCGTTATATCCGGGAGTTCGTTATATCCCAGGTTCGCTATAACGGGGTTCGACTGTAGATATTAATATTTCAATATGAAGTTTTGGTGACACGAGATTTGGCCAAAACAATTGTAGAAGTCTAAGCGATACTTTTTTATTGTTATTAGGCAAAGTAAATATTATACCCACAATCTACGGTTCATTGATTTTTAAAAGAATTTGTCAAAATTTGCTTATTTTTTTAAACTTTTTCTGTTTAAAAAATTGCTACTACCAGAAAATGTTCTTCGGGGGTCGCTCGAAAGTGGGTCGCAGGTGTAAAAAGTTTGCGCACAACTGCTCTAGACGTTTGTTTTAGAGAAATAAGACTGACAGGGACATTTCGTGAAACAGGCGTTCAATGATTTGAATAGATGTACAAACCTAAATATACTTTGCAGTAAATTATTCACTGTTAGGTTACGGCCTAACACATAAATACGACTTGAACGACATTCTTGCCAGTTTTTTATTTGTTATATAGAAATAACTAGCATCTGGGTGTAAACTGCCGAGGAACACAATTATATTTTATCACCATAACAAAAAAACAAAAAAAAATGGAGGAAGATGAGCTCTCTGTTCTGTGCATGATAATATCAGATAAAATTTGACATGACACAAAAGATAAAAGATACTAAATTTGACGTTTCCCGTCAAGTGTTTTTACTGTGAGTAGCGTCTCCGTAAATTATCTTTGATAGTATCTTCAGAATTACTTTTGACTCGTGAAAATGGAAAACGGCACTTATAAGAAGATAACTATATACATATATATATTTTTTTAATTATGTTTTCGCTGTCATTTTGAGTGACTTGCACAAAGAAAGATCTTTACCGGTATATTCCGTTTCTACTGACGGAGAAAACTGTAGGCACATATCGTCTTCATTACGTAATAGGACTGAATAAGGGTGCATCCAATGCAACATTTAACCTATCACGTATCATGATACAGAATGATGATACGAAATTGTGTTTTTAATTAATCTGTTTTCAAACTATTCGTATCTCCACCTTAATCCTTTTATTTTTCCATTTGCACGTCTGCTGTAAGATACACGTTGTCCTGCCACAGTAACTGTCTCCAATGTCTTATCTGTACCACGTATTTTCTGATGTATCAGCGAAAGACCATCTAAAGAGGATTATGATTGCGTCGTATCAGAGGATGGAATTGAGCTATGCTGTACTATCGTTTACAATACCATTTACGATATCTAGTTCAACCCTGGAACAAATACTGATATGAATAGGGTTAAATGATAAAAGTATGATGTCACCCTCATAATATTCTTAAGCTTTGCGTTATGTAAAGATGTGTATACACCAACGATATGCCCTATTAATCATTTGAAAGCTGATACAACTGCGATTTATGTTTCCGGAAGACATTGAGACAGATGTCGGAGATTCTTGTCGACACACTGCTATGAATCAGGTAATCGTTGTTTGTAACAAAGAGATCCTTCGGGATTCAAGTGTCTACCGAGAAGAAAGGAATGAGAATTTAACGGGGCAATATGCGCGTCCGTAGAGTCTGAACTGCTTCAGAAGATATATGCCTTTAGCAGAATATTAAGAGCTGGTACTCTATAATTTTGCTTCGCTATCGTCTATCTTAGCATACATATTCATTTAATGCCATTGTTATGAACGTCAGAACGAAATTATAGTCTTTCGTAATCTTAAGAAAATAGAATGCTAGGTAGGCAAAAAAGTGTCCTTTCTAAAGCTATGGTATACAATGAATTTAAAAGTGAACAGGGAAACCTGTTTGAAAACCAACAGCTCCCTTTCTGTTTAGATGCAGTTTTCCACTAAGTAAAGAAATACACGACAATGCTGAAGTGCTCAGGGTATCCGAGCCTCCAAATTACACTTACTATATTCGTAAGAAGAATGGCGACAAGCTGTTTCTCACACAGGAGAGGATTGCGGAGAACAAATAACGATAAAAGCTGACTGAGTCCACATAAAATATTGAAAGTGACAACTTGTTTTGGTCCAATACGTGTGACCTTTCTTCAGATCTTCAGAACATTCGATGCGATTGTCCCACCAAAATCTCATACACAGTGAAACAATCGCATCTGTGATTTATCCGCTTATGTGATCTAGTTTCTCTTTTTCACAGGGCACTTATTAGAGTCGCCGCATTTATGATTTGTCCTGTGAGATAATCGTATCTAATGTTTGCTTCAAAGGTCTAAAGAAGCGTCACACCTACGGGCTCAAATATAGGTGTCCTCCTCTAGCTAGAACTAGAATATAATTATCATGGATTTAAGAAGTTTTTAACCTAAAATTAAATTTAAAGCTGGCTGCAAAGATTATTTGACTAAATTGTTTCTTGATCTACTAAATCAACTCGTGCTCGAAATTTGAAGTTCAATAAATTTCCCTAAATAGGAAAACTAAACTGGTTTTGTATTTTTGCCCAGTATTAAAGTCAATATGAGGTTTTTGCCTCACTTCGGCACTGTATTGTTAAAGAGACCTGATTAAGAGATTCTGTTCTTTAGACCTGTTGTTCTTTACATCTGTTGTTGACCAGACATTTTTTAATTCACAGGTGAAAGGGTAAGGGTGAAAGGTGATGAACTGGACATTAAATGTAATTAATGATAAATTCCTGTCAAAAATTATTATTATTATTGTGACATAATTAGCATATGTAATCAATCCTCAGTGGGTCAAAAGTATATGAATTTAAAATCCATATTAAGACATTATTGAGCAAAATAGTTTGGCTTCATAGAAATCTTATCACAGTTCAGAGAAAATTTTGCTCTTGTACTGGCTGTCGACACTTCACTTTCATTGTGCTATGTTTACTCTACTCGTATTTTACTAAAATCTAAATTGTTTATATATATATATATATATATATATATATATATATATATATATATATATATATATATATATATATATATATATATATATATATAGTGAAACTTCTCTAAGCGGCCACCCCGCAAAACGGCCACTTTTTTCTCGGAACTATGACTGTTGCCGCCCTAGAGAAGTTTTACTGTGTACATATATATATATATATAGAGAGAGAGAGAGAGGCAGAGGGGGGGAGGGAGAGATATCTTTATAAATCCCAAATATGGCTATTCATTATTGCATTTAATCTAAACTATTACTGAGAAATGCAAAACGGATAGCTTACGTAAGAGACTCCTACAAATAAGATATATGCCTTAAGTGAGTGTGGTTAAGAGGGTACATGCTTTCAGTTGGTTTCAGTCCCTCAGTGTAGAGGCGTTAATATAAATAAGGGATTCCCTACAGAATCGAAAAATAAATATAGGACACCTAACATAATCTAAAAAATTTCCTTTAGAAGATATTGTTTCTCAAAAAATGCAACAACAACAACAAAAAAAGATTCCTGACAAACTTGTGGCAGAAAACCTTACTTGAAGGTCAACTAATGAGGGAAGTTAATAAGGACATCTGATCCTGTATCCCTGAAGTTGACAGGGAGGAAATAACAAAAATGTGATTACAAGATCCGGAAACAGATTAAAAAAAAGGGAAGAAAAAATTGAGGCACAAAAATTTGCTTTCAAAAGTTTCGTTTAAAACGTCGGTGACTTGATTCTGTTAATAAAATTAATATTAAAAAATAAATAAAAGTGTTTGTAAATCAAAAAATTTAAACATACCATTCTCTTTGATTATTATATTTAAAATCAAATTTATATTGTACTAGCATTATTGCCCGGCGTTGCCCGGGTAGATATATAGATATAAAATATTTCATGCATTCCATCAAAAAAATACTGGTCTGCACACCCGCTCTTCATGTTCATCTGGCCAGACAGAATGCGCTTAGCACGTTTCTACTGAAAATGATATACAAACAATAAGAAAGAAAGAAACTTTGAGCCTGCGGACCTTCGTCTGATTTTAAGGTCATTCCCAACCCTCTTTCTCCCGTGAATTGGAATTTGACCCCCCCCCCCTCCGTCATCCTCAAACCACCTCTCTTAACGCAGCTGGTCGAGGGGAATCCACAGGGGGTAGACGCACCTCTATCGGGCACAAAAACATTAAAAAATTAATTTAAAAAAAACTAATTGAGCCCCAAATTTCGTTTTTCCTGATTTAAGTTTCTCGGGTCCAAAACATTAACTGTGCCGAATTTGGTCCCGGTGGGTGAAACAGTCTATGATTCTATAGCGGACAAACAAACAGACACGCTCTTTTGTATATATAGATTATAAACCCTTTTTCTGTCTTCAGTTTGGAGCGCTAAGATCAACTGTTGCTACACGAGTGCAAAGTTAGACCAGGACCTACTGCTTAGAGTCGATTCCAAACGGCTACAAACGTCCGTGTCAAGAGTGGGGTTCGAACCCACAGACTGTGGTACTGAATACCAGCGTCCTAGCCATTCGGCCATCTCCTCTTTTATTGAGCAATTGCTGTAAATTCTTGTATGAAATTATACATCAAAATACAAAAGCATCGCAATGAATATTTTTTTATATTTAATATTTCCTATTGTTCATTAATGTTCAAACTTATTTATTAATATTATTATGTTTATAACGTACTTACCTACTTAACACAGAATACATTCTTCACATTCTTAGGTGAAATGGAATAAAGCTTCAGAGAAGGGACGCTTCTATTTAAAGGACAAAATGACCAGGCTAATCGGTGTTCCTAATTGGACAATAACACTGCAATATCATCGTGAAGATGCTGGTTCTAAAAAATCCTTTAACCAGCCTTTAGATCGCATTCATTTGAACAAATCATCACACTTAAATACAATTACAGGTAGGTATATTTCATCTGACATAAAGCTTTTAGAAATGCACAAAATATTTACTTTTCAAACTTTCTAGATCAATGCAATTGTCGAATTTTTGACGAACTACTACAAATGGACGACTACGAAGATTTGGCTTTTTGGTTTATTGTAACAGTTAACAATTGTAAAACATATATAGAAAGAAATGCTTCCCCAGATAGAAATTCCAACGGGGGGTTACATGACCCTTTTTTACGAGGGCGAGGAGAGAACTGAGAAGCGAAAACTTCTCCCTCTCTACGGGCGTCGCAGCGCCCCCTCGATACAATTTTCTGCAGCAATGGACAATCTAAGTCAAAGCTGAGAATGAAAAGCTGTGCGATCGATCAAATACGTATGCAAAGGTGTCTTGCAAGTCGCCCACATGGTGTAGTGGTTAGTGTTCTGAGCTGCCACACAGTGGGTTGGGTTCAAATCCCGATTAAGGCTTGGTCATTTCCGTGTCGTCCCCCTCATAGGGAGCAGTGCTGGTTTACCTAAAGTAGCCAGTAAATCGAGGTGAATAACAAAAGGCGAATGTCTAACGATAAAGTGCCTCCGCATTAGGCACACACACAAAAAAGTGTCCTCTAAGAAAAAGTTAACATCAAAAACTTCAGTACGTACAATGAAGTAATTTAATATAGCAGTCTAGTCACGAGTTTTACTTTCCTAAAAACAAACAACGGAGAAGTTTTGCAAACGTGAAATCAAAAAAATCATGCTTGCCCTAATCTAAAGAACTCTAAATAGTCCCTTGCGTTTCCTCTAAGATTTGAACACAGCGAAATGAACGTTGGATATTCGATTAGCAAATTCTTTAAATCAGGCTAGCCATTAGAGTCTTAGAGAATGCCTCACTTAATGTGAAGTGTGTGATTAAAATTTAATGCTGAAACTCATCAATATTTTCGAAATGATAGAACAGGTACTTATGAATTTACTTGGGAATAAAATTATTAAAATGTAGAGATTTCACATATTACTTCAAAGGAGTTACAAGTTTGACTTATTCATTAGACAAGCTTTCCATACTACAACTTTTGTGTATTGATTGCCATATAACTTTCGATTTGTGATTCGAAAGTATTAAGCTGAGGCGTTTATTCACTTCTGCCTAGAGAGCATTAAAAATGTATATTTAACAGTTCTTGCAGATAATTTGTTTGAAGAAATCTTTAATTTTTATAAATGATGTAAATACTGAACATTAATTATGAAATATAGTTATATCGTTATAATATTTTTAAAAATTTTGTTTGTGTATTTTATTTTAACTGCCTGTAAGAATTTTTCGACCGAAGTAGTTAATAGATTTTCAGCATACAAATTTTGTTCCAGCAATCTCATAGTATTTGAAATACATTGTTGCATTTCAAACATTTTTGCCGATATCAAAAACTGATGCAACAGACTTAACAAAAAATTGACCGTAGCGCTCCAAACCAAACCAAATCAAAATCCATGGTTCATTTTAAAATTTCAGGAGTGGAATCTGTTGGTCATAGCTTGCACTTTTATTCAAATATTCGCTTCGTTAATTAGGGGCACCATACGTTCTCTTTATAATACATAGGTTATTCTGGAGATTTCAAAAGTCATTCAGAACAAAATATATTTTTAAATTAATGCTTACACTTTAATAACCTACATTAATTGTGACCTATATTATTTATTTAGGTGTATTATATTAAGACCGTGATTAAAAGTTATGTTTTATTTTCACTTTTACAGGTGCTATTAAACTGATAACAAATTGCTTACTCTAGGTACAGTTGTAAAACTTGGAATTTGGGATTTCATTGAAAGCTGGTGAAATTAATGCTTTAAAACCACTTAAATTTTCTCTCAAAACAAATTTTTATCTTAAATTAGAAAATAAAATAAATTATTCTAGTTGCAAATTGAAAGTAAAGCATTAAAATTGCAATAATAAGGTTAGGATTTTTTTTAAATATCAAGGCAAAGTTAATGTATTGGTGAGTAATTGCACTGCAATTCGTATTGAAAGTTTAAATTTTGCATTTAGTACGTCATGAGGCGAATATAGGCTTCTATGTTGTTGATCGATCTCGAAGGTCTTTTAAAAACAGCTGTTGGCAAGTTGGTCACTTGGCAACCACATAGATAGCGTCCACGTCTATAAATTTATGCCTCTCACCTGAATAGACATAAACAATAACAATGTACATTTCCAAGACTGTCTCAAATTACATTTGAAACTCTTTTAGTGATTGAAAAATTCTTTTTATATAATTATCTAGAATTGCTAGAACAATAAAATTTCTCATTTGAAACATATTTATATGAAACTGGAATACTCCAAAATCAGGTTCAGACATCTAATATTGATGTCATAATAAACGAAGTGCCTGCCACGTTGGAGACAACAACCTCTAATATTGAAAAGGCGTTTTCCTTATGATACTGCTCCACATTTAATTTTGCATTATCTGTCTATACTACGTGATGAAATATTTCAATCGGTATTTAATTGACCAAAAAGGGAAAAAATGAATCAGGCAACGTATTAAAAGTTGATAGATCACTTACAGTGAACAATCTTCTATATATATTTTTTTAAGTACGTATATTTCTACATTTATTCCTCGATAATACGCATTTGTATCAAAACAACAATTTGCGATGCTCATTCAAGTCGTATTGTATAGCGATATGAGAACCAAGTTTAGAATTATATATTACTTTAGATGTAGCAATAAATCAAAAGTAACATGTAGCAAATATCATTAATCTTGCAATAAGCAATACTTAGGGCCTGTTCACATAGGAGTCCGTTCATAGCGTTAAGGGAAAGATGACGTTAAGACGAAAATAAACCAATCATAGGCGTTAAAAATTTCATTGCTAATCGTTTGGAGGCATATGATTGGTTTATTTTCGTCTCAACGTCATCTTTTCCTTAACGCAACGCAACGGACTCCTATGTGAACAGGCCCTTGTGCTATTATTCGGCTGCGGATAGTTTGGAAATAACAGTGACTAAACAAAAATGTCTTTGTCCATGGGCGTACAATATGACGTCATTCTGATTGATCACCTTTGTGCTTGCGAGTGCAAAATGATGTGATTCTGTATTTTATTTGAATTCGGCATCAACATTCATTGCAAGCTATTATAAATGTACGCAACGAAGTCATTTTCGCAGACCCTGAGACCAGCTCCCTTGTCTCAGGAGAAAAATAGTTATTCGTCCGAAAAGCTTACCACATTCACGGTAATATTCTGGACAGGAATGATCAATTAAATACTCTTGAAGGTTGTTTGAAGGAACTATTCATATGAAGTAATCAAAATGTTACGTGTAAGATCAAAAAATCACCTTAAGGTTTTTAAAACAAAAACTGCTCCAAAATATGATTATATGCAGGATTTTATTTCTTTATTTTCATTTGTATTTTCGGCACATTTCTGTAGTTTGGAAATAAGTTTCAGGAGCGTCAAAAAATGTTTTACATCAGTATGCTCAATTTTAAGCAGCGTTGCATTGATTTACTTAACTTTGTATCCATGGACTAAAGTAGGCATTTTTCCTGAACGTACAGCAAGACGAAGTGCTGCTGAAAACTGCATTCACCTATGGGCAAATATATTTCGATTTTTAATCCATAAAAAGGGGAGAACCATGATAAACATTATACGTATGATCGATAGCACAGGTTCGATAAATAGAGCATCGGTTCGAGACAGCATCAAGCGTGTTGTCAAGCTCATCCTTGTTCTTCACACTGTGTATTTAACAATATTAACTATTGTCTGCGTTTGGGAGGTAACTCCACTGGAAAGAGACATGTTTATGAAGCTATTTGATATGCCAACAGAAAGTCCAACATGGGCATTTACTTTTACTGTGCTTGCATATATTGAAAGTGTTTGGTTTGCCACCGCTATGCCAACTCTATTTATCATCTACTTTTATTTCATATGCTCTTTGTTAACTCACGCAATTAAAATAATTGCCTCGAACCTCGATAGAGAAATGGAAAGGAATCCCAGAAAGGCTCTGTTTAAGTATTATACTGTCACAGTCACCATCCAAAAGATAAGCGAATCTTTGCATGTATTGTTACTGCTGGTGAACGTCCATGTCCTTTTTATTTCCTTCTTTTGCATCTTCATAGCTTTGTTTGATGTAAAGAGGGATTCTGGCAAGGCATACCAAACGATAATAGCATTTCTGGGCATGATTTTTTACTTCACTCTGATGTGTATGTCGGCTTCAAACGTCAGCAGCTCCTACGAGAGAATGCGTTGCAGACTCCACCAATTACTGATGAAGGATAAAGAGCTGAGACATTTGTCGTTTGCCCTGAATTCATGCGAAGACGAATACGTCGGATTCGTTTTCCTGGATTCGATTATTATTAACAAGAGCCTGGTTATTAAAGCTTATGGAACTATGCTGTCCTATGGTATAATGATTGCAACTTTAGGAAGAACAACCGTCCAGAGTCAGTCCATAAAGAACTAAAAATAATTATGTTGTTCTTTTTTTATTTTTATTGGTTGTTTTAAAAACTTTATCGAAGACGTTTATTGAAGATTTTTTTTTACTTTAAAAATATATATTTTGTTAAAACATTTTAAGAAATGGTGAACTTCATTGTGACTGGGTAAAATACTGTTATCTTTCAAAACCTTAATTATTAACAAGAGCCTGGTTATTAAAGAGTATGGAACTATGCTGACCTATGGTATAATGATTGCAACTTTCACCTTTTCAACCACTTTTTTTCTGTTTTATCTATATAAATAAAGCACAGTGTCTCTATGTATGTATTTATGTATGTATATATGGTATACAAATCTACATTTCTTGACGAATCTAGTTGAAATTTCGTATACTTATGTTTAGAAGCCTAAGGATAATTCTAAGATAAGTTTGGAAGCTTTAAAATAATTATAATAATTTTTAATTAATAAAAAACCAACAATTTTGAAGGGTGACAACAGTAAATGGAAGCTGTTACATTTCCGGGAATCACCCCTATGTGTCTCGCTAACTTGCGATTGTTTACTTTCTGAAATTTGGTAATTTGGTATATTACATATTGTGTTTGTACTTCAGAAAGCTTAGTATACTGTAATTTATATTGTTCTTAATTTTATAATTCACGATGTACTTTTAAAAGCATAAAAATTAGTATATCTTAACTAAAAAGAATAAGTCTAAACTTTAAGCACAGTTTTGTGATTTGTGATTCACGCACAAAAATTAGCCGTAACAGAGAATAGAGGTCCAAAAAATTTAAAAGAAAGTAAAATCAAATTCAAAATTTCTCTTACCCACCCTCAGGCGGTCACAAAAAGCCTAAAATAATTAAAATCGGTCAATAATTAGTAAATTTATTAATCATACCAAAACTCAAATTCACGATTGTACACAAACTATCTTCATTGCCATTTTCATTTTAGAAGTTCATTTGTTCAGTAAATGATTTTTTTTTTCAAAAGGGAAATGTATCTGTATTAAATTAAATACTTCATGCGTGAGCGTTATTTTCATACTGAATTCTTGAATTTTTTTTTTTAACTCTAAAGAGAAACAGAGAGTGGCAACAAAGGTACCTAATTATTTTTTATAATGATAGTCGATTTTTCTTTGTTGTCGTGAACCCTCTTTCTTTCACCTGTTCACTTACGTTCTTGTACTATATGGCATGGGGACAAATGAGGTAGTGCAAAGACGAGTCTCTCTTAAAGACACGAGCATAAATTTATTTGCAGTTTTAAACAGTTTCACACTTAACATAAAATCACAGACAGCTCTGCTGTACTACACTCTATTCTGCTTACAGAACAATTAATTCGCCGGAGGCAAGACGAGTCTGCTTTATCTCACCAGACCTCCTAAAATTCTCAGACTCTCTCTCTCTGTGTCTCAATTCAAATGACAGAATAATTACCTAACCAGTGGCGAGACGAGCCTCGCACTAGCCTTATCCCTTACATGCCATCTTACCGGCTGCACCAATGTCGTGAACCCTCTTTCTTTCACCGGTTCACTTAGGTTCTTTTACTATATGGCATGGGGACAAATGAGGTAGTGCAAAGACGAGTCTCTCTTAACGACACTAACATAAATTTATTTACAGTTTTAAACAGTTTCACGCTTAACATAAAAATTACAGACAACCCTGCTGTACTACACTCTATTCTGCTTACGGAACAATTATTTCGCCGGAGGCGAGACGAGCCTGCTTTATCTCGCCAGACCTCCTAAAACTCTCAGAGACTCTCTCTCTCTGTGTCTCAATTCTAATGACAGAATAATTACCTAACCAGAAGCGAGACGAGCCTGCATGTATCTCGCCAGACCTCCGATTCCTACAAGAGACGAGACCCTTCTGTTACTTTCTTACTGACTGCCCCACGATCCCCAGCACCCTCTTGGGTTCAACGCACCCGCAGCCAATCCTTTGATTGGTAGAGGGGAGGGAACCACGGGGTACAGCATTTTCACTTTATCTAGCTCTGCTAGTCAAACATTACACTACATTTGTTTTGAAAGTTTTCTGGCTATGTACATTGGAGGACAGTTTGATTTAAAGGGGAGTCGTAAGGCTGCTTGCCAAACATTAAGTATGCGGAGATAAATTTTGTAACTAAGTGCGGGTTTTCAGCTAGTTAGGTATAAAAGGTTACTAGTGTAAAGTTGTGTATATTGGATATTAAAGTTAGTTAATGTCTAGAATCTTCTTAGAAACGTTATAGTAAAATAAATTTCAGTTAAATAAATTATAATTTCGAAATTTTTTTAAAAAATTTGGAAAAGTTTTTTAGTTTTTTATTTAAAAATCTAAGGTATCTTTAAACATACTTTGAGTTTTCTTCCTTGTCCTCACGTACTGTTTTAAAAATTAGTTTTCATTTTTACTTTAGTAAATTTATCACGGTTTACTTTCATTTTTCTCAAAAAATAAAATAACATTTCTTCGAAGAAAAACTCAAAAAAACAATTTGTTCGTAAAGTTGTTAAGAAGACATCAAAGAGATTACTAAGCGTTGTTATATCAGGTCCTGAATTAATTATGGTCCATAAAAAGGGCCGTAATTCCATGTCAACATCTAATGCCGCGTGATATAAAACATTTTAAATAAGAATCTCATCATCGTGAGATTCTTATTTAATCAACCAGTCAACCAACCAGTCTCATCATCGTGATAATGAAGTTTTATTTGTTCGAAAATCTTTATAAAAGTTTTAAAAAATTAAGTGTTATTCAAAAGTTGTTTAGTCAGTAAAATTATGGAAGAAAAATCAACTCTTCTAAGGTACACTTAATATGCTACAATTCAGTTTTAAACTCATTTTCTATATTTTCTCTTACCGAAATTATACTATTCCAGTTCCCGTTCTTGCTTTTCGCAGTTTTATTAAACATACTGAATGAAAATGTTATACATAAATAATTTATATAATTTATCTAAATTATTACTATACTTTATATCAAGAAACATTTATTTTAAAATCTAACAAAGTGTTTCAGAGATTTTATTCAAGATACATTTCGTAACCTCTTAAGAAAATGAACTGTACGTCTCTTAAAATATTTATGCATAAAAACTGAATTAGATTATCTCTTAATAACGATAATGTGTATAAAAGTATAAATTTCTGTGGTTTCTTGTCATAAACAACATTTTATTTCGTAAACGCGGAGGTGAAACTAATTTTCTTTATAGGAGTAAAACTCGTTTGCATTTTGTCCTCTACTAATGAGAAAAAAAACACATTTCTGTAAAACTAGTAATCCCATTTCATCAATGAAACACGTTTAATATGTAGGATGATTGTAAACATGCATAAACGACAAGATACTTTTTCTGAATTCTGCCAGGAATTATGATATCATTTTTAAGTGAGTACATTAGATTTGTAGTAAACTATATTTAACTTCATTTATATTTTGGGCGTAAAAACGATAATGCTATTCTCATTTCGGGATCCAGATTTAAAAGTCCAGATCTGTAATAGTCCAGAGTTACCAGTTACCAGTCCAGAACTGTGATAGTCATGCGCACTGGTTCAGCCAGTCCCCGCTAGGAAGGCAAAACTAATTGAACTACTTGTCTGACGTCGCTTATGCATGGTGTAGCATCATGAAAGTATGGGGTTATTTTTCTCAAGACCTCATAGGGTACACGAACACAGCTGCGTACTTATCGGGATACCGTTTTCCAGTTCCCATAGTTTTGAACACGTGTGTGGATTCCGAGCGGATCAAAAAACGATACCAACAAATGCCGCCAGAATTTTTAGCCTGAAAGTTAAGTCCAGGCATATCGGTTTAGCAAGCAAGCTGTGGGAATATCTGTTTTGAAAAACAGAAGCGTCTCCCATCGCCTCGTAAAACTGTCTTTCTTAGCAATAGCTCAATGCGAGTTTGACACTGGAGTGCAATAAAGATGGCCGAACTGTGCACCGATAAGAAGAACTGTCACCAACAAATCTGCCGGTTCCCACTCTGAAAAACATTTCGAGGAATTGGGATGGAAGCCGAAAAAGAAAGGACTGAGAGATATAGTCAGAGACTTGGAGATTTTTAGAGAGATCCCTCACCGTCACGGCCGGCTAGGCGGACGTGTTTTTAAGCTCCTGTTTAAGACTATCCGGGTCTCGGAGCGTGCTGCTAAATCTGCACTTAAGTTAAAATTCAATTGATTATGTTGTACTTGTATAATGTTAAATTCCTTTGTTATTAAATTTTTAAGTTTTTGTTTTAACATGCGGCCTTATCATTTACAATTAGGGCTCTGTCTTTCTTGGTCACGAATTTAGTAATTTTAAAAAAATCCTCAGTAGGTAGGCTATTCGAGAATAGTCTACCTACTATGATGTCACAACGGGTATTCGCTCCGGCGGCACACTCCACGGATCTCGCGGCACAGTGGTCGAGAATCACTGCATTAGACCGATAGTTACCGAGCTGACAGTTCTGAAGCGTTTTTTAGAGGATTAAGCCCATACATGGATTGTGTCTCTGCGATCTATTGACTGGCTAGACTTAAATTAATAAATTTAAATTCTATTCTGGGCCCGAAGTATCCTATGGGTTGCGCGTCGGCTTTAGGTTCTGAGGTTGCTCGGATCGAATCGCAGCAAACAGACACGATATTGGGTTTATTTAAGAAATAACCATAAAGTTCACTATAATTTAAATTTTAACTCCTAAAACTTTAGGTGAGGCCTCTAGCTTTTAATATCGACCCTGCAAGCTCAAAATATAAAAATCTGTATAATTTGGTGTCGATTAATTTATTTACATATATGCTCCCCGGGGAAGTACCACCGATAGCTGCGAATTAAAATAATTCAATACATATGGCATTGCATGAATAATTTTGTTTGGGATTGAGTGTGTTGTTGTATTTTCCATATTTATATATTTCATGGGGTCCGAGGTAGCCTAGTGGTAGCGTGTCGGTTTTCTGCTCTGAGGGTGATCGGTTCGAATCCCAGCAAGCGCCGTTAAATATCGTCTAGGCCTGATATGGGCACGTTAAATCCGCATACGGGAAAGTCCTACTATGAGATCAGTCGGTAGGGAAGGTACGATTCCCCCAGATGACAGCCCGGGGGAGGGGGTTGCTAGGTCAAAATTGTGGTAGCCCCTAGCCAAGTCGGACTCCTACCCTTGTGGTGTTATTATAAACCGGAGCCGTACTACCCAGAGTTTGTGGACCTGGTCTGGAACTTCCGGTCAGGGGGCATTAGGAACAACAACAAATTCTATTATTCGTGTATAAATACATTCTTCCCAATTATCCGTTGAGATTAAATATTTTTGGAATTTATTTTAACTTCTTTCAAAGCATGGGAAAAGTGTCAATCCATAATTAAGAAATACAATGCAGGTAAAAAACTGATAACCATAGATATACTGGTTAAATTTTTAGATTTACAATCAAAATAACAACTAGTCTAAATTCGATTGCAAAATTTGATTCTAAATTTGATCGAAAACAAAAGTCGTCCCAAAATAAAGAAGATACGTCAAAACGTTTTATCTGGGATTTAAAATTATAACATCAAAATTTAATGCTTTAGTACAAAAAGAAAGTACCAAATAAAAAACAGTTCAAGAAAAACATGAAAATATTTGTGACTGGATATCAAGTTAATTTCGATTTGTAGCCTAAAATTGTTGCTTTATCTTTTATGAAAAAAATATGAAATCAAATTAAAAAAAACATTTAAAATTGCAATTTTTATTTTTTAATATATGTACTGCAATAGATTTTTAGCGGTAGAAAGTAGACTACAGCAATTGGCAAGTTGCTCATCTGTGCTATATGCAATCTGACAAAAGTCTATCAATTTGAAGTTTAAGTTTTACAAAACGTCCTCTCTAAATACAAAAATGATAGAAATTAACTTAACGCAATCGGAAACTTGTGTAAACTTTTCTATATCTAGCTAATAATTAAACTTGGAAACTCAAAAGCTAGAACCTGGCATTTTTATATAGTTGACCTGCTAATTTTGGTAAATCTATCCAGCAATAGCGTTGAGCATTTGCTAAACAGAAAATTTAAGCATTTAGAAATATCTTTTATTCAATAAATCGGGTTTTCTTTTAAGATTTACTTTAGAAACTTAATTTTGTATGTGCAGTCTTTTTGTGCTTAGTCATATACCTGTTGAATTTCGAAAATATGGTATGCGACAACAGACTACATAAAATAAAATGCTTAATAAAAACACGAACAATCTTAAAAATTATAGGACCACACATTTCTGTAATGTGTCTGACCACAGTTTTACACCCGCTACTGATTTTTGCCCGTTTTCAAGATGTATAAATCGAAAAAAAAAAGTTTGAGAACGAAGAAACATGATACGTTTTAATGTTATGTTAAATCATAAACATTTTGTCAATATTTGTGATAGGTACAAGCGTCTGTTTCATTTGCAAATATGCCTAAACAAAGCTGCCCGATTATTTTCGGGGTTGGACACTTCAGCAGGTACCTCTTGTCAAAATATATTCAAGCATGTGGTCGATAAAACGGTTAAGCCACCCTTATGTAATACAGTCAAACCCCGTTATAACGAACTTCAAGGGACCAAAGGTTTTGTTCGCTATATCTGGTGGTTCGCTATATCCGAACCGTTAAGAAAAATGTTAAGAGTTCACAAAATGTATAACTCATTAGTTGCTATGTGCATTCGATAATGATGCATTAAAAAAGGATAAAATCTATTAAGTGATCATTCATGAATTAAATTGACTAAAATCGATTACATTAAAGTAACACAATACTGCTTAAATTAACTAAAAATGAAGACAAATGGAAATAAATTCATTTTACCTTTAATTGTTGCTCACTGTTTTGATACAGAAATAATCGGTAATCTTTTGCTGACGTGATCCTGATTTCAAAAATATTTTAGGAATTTCTTTGTCCAATACATCAAATGACTCCAACTCTCTTTCTTCCACTGTTTGTGTTGACAAAAACTCATTAATTACACGCATCGCTGCTGTAGCATCTGAGATGATGGGGATTTCGTCATTTATGTGCTCCTCTTCATCAGCATCAGATGCAGAATCTTCGATTTCGGAATGATTCATTTTAATTTTTTCCACAATATCTTCATCAGTCGGATTTTCACATGTAATGACTTCATCATCACATATTTCGAACAATTTCATGACACAATCTGAGAATGATGAAATTTTGTGCTTTTCTATCCACATAGCTATAGGTAAATCTTAATCATTTTCTTTAACATTCTTAAAAAGTTTAAAAATAAAAAAAAAATTCAATAGTCGACTGAAAAAAAAAAGGTTCGTTATAGCCGATTCTTGAGATTTCGGAGGTTCGCTATAAAAGGATAAATTAACATTGAATACAATAGGAAAACGGCGGGACCAAAATTTTCGTTCGCTATATCCGTGAGTATATACCGGGTTCGCTGTAACGGGGTTCGACTGTATACCAGAAAGAAAATTAAGGATACCTCATGGCATAGTTACGATAAAAACCAATACTATGTGTTACCCGAAGCCTTAGTCCAGATTTCTGAGATGTTTAATATTGATACCTTTGCCCAGAAACTTCTTCCAAATGTATCTAATATAGCATAAAACAGCGAAACGTGCGTCCGGTTTACTTAGAATATTTTAATTCATATGGGCACTAATAAAACTGCCAGAAATGGGACCAAATGCAGAATGTATTATTTGCCCTCAGAATTGCTCGGAAAATGAGTTCCATTACAATTGAGTCGCCCAATGCGAAAACCAGTTATATCCATAAAAATCAAAAACTGAGATTTTAGTTGCTATGGATACTTCTATTCCTCTGCTACGTGTTCAAGTTGAGAAACAGTTCAAAAATAAGCTGAATCTCGTTGAAGAATAATGATGAAGGATGCAAGACCAGTTATATCCCAAACGACAGTTCCAAAATAGGTTGCACCCTGCAAACAATAATGGCTGCCTTCTAAATGCAGTAGCAAATCCAGCTTAATCCCTCACTAACCTATTAGATGCACTTTAGTTTCAATAGTGGAGTGTTTAATATGATAATATTAGGTTTAGCTTAATATAAATACTACAGAAATTTAATAACGTTGTGTTGTCTACCATGATAATCAACATTATGTTTTGTAGTACAAAATAGAAGTCATTTTCTCCACATGTTTATTAGCTTGTTATTCTATAGTTTATAACCTACTGCATGCTTTTCTCATTATTCCTTTCAGTTTTCGTTAATTTTCTACCTTATGGAACCAGATTTGAGTGGTCCAAGCTCAAATAATATTGTACTGTAAACAATAACATAGATAATGACTTGGAAATTATTATTGAAACTCCAGTTAGAAAGTTCAAAATGGCAGACAGTTCATTTCCAAAAACAGTTATTTCCAACCGACAGGTGCAAAACAAATCATGTAAATTTTATTTGTTTAAATATAATTGTCTATGCTTTCTCTACATTATACAGATTATTACTAGACAACAACATGAATTTAATATGTTTCTTGACATTAAAACATCACAATGATTTATTATTGCAACATAATTAACAGTTTTTGTTAAATAACTCAAAATCGTTTGAGATGGATACAGCTGGTTTTGGTATTGCGCTACTCAATTCGTAATTTCGAGAACTCTAAAAGTTCTGATGAAAACGGATTCAGCCAGACAGCAGTTTGGGAATGCTAGTAAAAATAGGTGTCAGTTCTGATTCACTATGTTCTGGATATCCATCGATGATCTTTACAATACTCTAGATGGTAAAGATTTTGTTTGTTTGTTTGCTTGCTTGCTTGCTTGTTCCGTAATTTAGCTACTGTAGAGTATTGCATTTCAACCCCTCCGTTAACAAAAGAAATTCTTCTATCTCGGCCTGAGACTCATCAAAAGATTTCCGACTTGGGTGGCAATATGCTGACAGCAATTTTCCTTTTGTTCATCCGATAGACTTGTTCCACAGGACCTTAGGGGACGTGGTCATTTTTCTTGATTTAGTCATCGCCACCGGGTGACGCCGCTGATATTTATTATAAATGACAGGAGACCCCCCAGGTGCTTTCATTCATGAACTATCAATTGTTAAGCAGCATCCTGGAGGCGTCGCGTGCCTAAACAAAAGGACCTTTCCGACCTTGCCTTTCGCATTTTACCGAAGCGGCCCTTTTGAGACTCTTTGAAGTGGCTTGGAGGACAAACTAAAAAGGCGGCCGCTTTAGACCCGGGGAAAATATTTCATTATCGCCCCAGGAAACCCATTTCCGTTGCTCACTTGTTCTAGATCGTTCGACTTTCTGGAGAGTGATGCAATATCCGGTGGAGGTCTTCTATAAAAAGAGAATGGACCCCTCAGTCGTGGCTTGCGTCTTTTTAGTTCCTGACACGTAGCGGATCCAGTTCTAAGAGCAGCCGGGTTTGCCGCCCTTACCGGTTCACAGTCCCTTGTGACTGTTTGCAGCGACGATCTAGTTCCTGCAGGAGTAAACATACTCCACTAATTTGTCGGAGACCAGTCTTCGTGGAAGGAGCCTTTGCTACCTTATTTTCCAGTGAGGAGTCCTTTCTCCTTAATTTAATATTTTCATCGCTACCGGGTGTGTGCAGTGGTCACCGCCGTTGATATTATTGGGGAGCCCTTTCCCGTCAGGAGAAGTGCCGTTTTTTCATCATTGAAGCAGAGCCAGTTCTGTTAGCTTAGCGGACTTCTGTGTTCTTACTCCGCCCCACGCCGATTAAATCGAGTGTGATCACTTATGTTACGAAGTTCATCTTACATCTGTGCAGTGTACATATCTCATCATCATCAACTTTATTAATAAATTGCTTTTGTTTTGTTTATGTAATGAGTGATGTATACCTGGTGTGTTTAAATCATTTTCTGGTTGACACTACGAACCTCAGTTCGCTACACTACGAATATCACTGATAATTTAGAAAGCTCATTTTTGAAATCAGATTCAGGTGTGATCGATTCTCTTCAACCCTTAGCTATTTTCAACCACCAAAATTACCTTATGAATCTCAAGGGGGTCTATATCAAACCCTTGATGTAAATAATGATTAATAAGATTTTATTTGGTTCAAGAAACTTACCAAATATATTATATTAACTTATTGTCCTACTTCTTTGCATGCCTCAAATTCTACTGCTCCCTATATAATAGAAAATTCCTCTTATTTGAGAAAGTGGAGAGGGACTTGGCAACGGAAGCCTTCTCCTTGACTGACCCTGGTTAAAATTAAACGATTAATAATGCCGGATGTAGAAGTTTCATTTCTTTGGAAGCATTTCTTCGCATTGGAGAGAATGTCCTGTGATGAAACATATTTATTTGCTGATAAAAGCAGAGGAAGTATTTCTTCAGATTTTTTTTCAATTAAGAGGAAGTGATTAATATTATGAGTAAGAGTCATGTAACTTACAAAATGACGTAACGGAGCATTGATCTTTTTTTAACAACAGGCATAAGTCTCTAACTTATTTCACCTCTGTTTTAATCTGTAATCAAATGTAGCAAACATGGTCTTAAGTATGACAAACTTAACTTGGGAAGTATTAAATGAAGTGCTTATGATATTAAGCGATCTTAATAACAGAAGATATCTGAACTCTCAGTTGCAATTTATACGTTTAGCCTAAATATCTTGGATATGATCACGAAACTTAATTAATCACAGCAACGAAATGTTTATGTGACTTTTTCTCTTCTTTTTTTGTAACTTCTTTGCAGGGGTAATTTATACAGTAATTTGTAGAATACACGAGTGCAATAAAACCCAGTTTACCAATTTAAATATTTCGCAATTATACGTATTTTAATATCCTACGTCATATTGTTTTCTTATGATTAAAAAATACTAGTAGCTAAGCTGTGCTAGACATATGTTATTTATATATATATAAGTGTGTGTGCGTGTGTGTGTCATGTCTAAAATATACGAATCTTTCTGACGAACTTACCGTCTCTACACTAGATACTTGGCCTTTGGAAATGTTGAAATCGACTTTTTAACTGACTGAAACTCATGGAGCGACGAGCATCGGGCACACTATCGCCTTAAAATCCTATTAGAACATTCTACTAATTCCGTTCATGAACGGAGAAGAATGAACAATCCAATGGGTTTCTCTATTTGTCTTATAAAGTCCATATGAATTCTCCTATATTGTGTTCGTTGTGTGTAATGTCTGCATCTGTTTCGTGAACTATGGATTACTTTTTTAGCTCGAGTGATTTTTATCGCGAACTGTGCGAAACCTAATTGGGATCTAACAGAAGCTATAGTATAAGGTTTACTCTCTCTCTCTCTCTCACGCACACACACACTTAATGATATGTTATTTTTAAATTTTCGAGAAACAATCCATTGGTTTTTAGACGATATCGGCACCGCTGACGAAAAGATACTGTCTAAAACCCTATTATTCACTTATCTATTCATATTTTTCACTTATCTTTTCATGTTTTTGGTTCCTGGCTGTAGTGGTTTTAGGCTTATACTGGTTTTTCACTTACAACTTTGTCTAATATATATATATATATATATATATATATATATATATATATATATATATATATATATATATATATATATATATATATATATATATATATATATATATACTAGCTGAATACCCGTGCTTCGCTAAGAAGTATTGAAGTATGTGTATAGAGAGCACCGCGAGAGACAAGGTCAAATATATAGCCATGCTAATTTGAATATGTGTGCTGTTAACTCAAAGGAGATATTAACTACTCATATGAAATAGTGAAGTTATGGAGAAACTAAAGAGAAGGCTGAATATATAAAACATCATGCGGTTGAATGTTCTTGAACCTGAAGAAAAGAAATAATGTAAGTTGATTTCAAAACGTCAAAATTCTATCTATGTATTCAATACTATTGACGTCAGTGATCTTAACAAGCTATTCTTAAAAAGGATGCTTAGCTTGCCCTATAAAAACTGCTGGCCACTGTAAATGCAGCACCCTGAAGGAAACATGCAAATAACATGAAATTTACAACATGCATTAGCGGAGGTGAGATATGCAAATGATTAGAATTTCAGCGCAGACGCACATCACGCGCGCCTGTGGCGCCACTTCAAAGCGCTATTTAAGGCTTGGAGATTTCGACGATTTCAAGTTTGAAAATTGTGTTTTTCTTGTGGTTTTTTCAAAAAAAACGATCAATTATGCCTCGTCGAAAACAGCGATCATCTTTTGATCAAGTATCCGAGTTCGACAGAGGAAGGATAGTGGCCTACCGAGATTGTGGATTATCTTTCAGGGAAATCGGTAGTCGTGTTGGACGAAACCAAACAACTGTAATGCGGATATGTGATCGTTGGATGCAGGAGGGTGAGACGGACCGGCGTGTTCGATCGCATCCACCTCAGCGCACCACTTCACGTGATGACAGGCAAATTGTGCGCATGGCAGTGACGGATCGCTCAGTCACATCACGAACCATAGCACAGCACATGCAGTCTGTAACGCATCATCCAGTGTCTGCGCGTACCATTCGACGCCGTTTACAGCAGAGTGGTCTGTCCGAAAGACGTCCATTGCTTTGTCTACCCTTGACGCAGAACCATAGACGTCTCTGCCGCCAATGGTGCGATGACAGAAGGATGTGGACGGCAGAATGGAATGAAATTGTCTTTACTGACGAGTCACGCTTCTGTATGCAACACCACGATGGTCGCATTCGAGTCTGGAGACACCGTGAAGAGAGGATGCTGAACAGCTGCGTTATGCACCGCCACACTGGTCCTGCACCGGGTATTATGGGTTGGGCGGTATTGGATATCACTCTCGCACAGCTCTAGTACGCATTGCCGGTACTTTAAACAGCCAGCGCTACATCTCCGAGGTGTTGGAGCCAGTTGTCCTTCCTTACCTTCAGGGCTTGCCCACAGCCATATTTCAACAGGATAATGCGCGACCACACGTGGCACGCATTGTCCAACGATTCTTCGTCAATCGCCAGATTGAATCGCTTCCCTGGCCGCCTCTCTCTCCGGATCTTTCGCCGATAGAAAACATGTGGTCCATGGTTGCTCTACGATTGACCCAGATTCCATCCCCAGCTGCCACAGCAGATCAACTTTGGCAACGTGTGGAAGCTGCTTGGTCTGCTGTACCCCAAGAACTCATCCAAAGTCTCTTTGAATGAATGCCGAGGCATGTGGCAGCGGTGATCTCCAACAATGGCGGCTACTCTGGCTACTGATTTTGGCAGGAACCACACTTCACAGAAGTCTATAAATTTAATCATTTGATACTTGGTCAACATGTTATCTACAAAATAAATTTTGTTGTGATATCTCTTGTCTTTCTTGGTGTTGCAATCTGGGTGGCCAGCAGTGTAACTTCTGACTTTCGGTTTGGTCCAGAGATATTTAATAGGGGGAGGGGAGATTTTATTTCTAGGTAGCATAAAATATGATTTCTATTTTTATCTCATGCAGCTAAAAATTACAAGATCGTTGTAATTCATAGGAAGAATTTTTTTTATAAATTACTATGGTTAAAATGCACTCTTTTCTACCATTATGATATTTAAGACTAATTTATACTTATTCTGCTTCCGTTGGCCTCCATTGTCACCGAAATATATGTGTATTAATACCATATCAAAAATATTCGACTTTGCCCAAGGATATGGGAAACGTCAAAACAACCCAAAATTTCAAATTCGGTTTTACAATTTCCTGGAAGTGAAAGAAAGCATTTCTTTGAAAAGTAACAGAGGATAACATTTAGAATACCTCCAATATTTTTTTATATGGAAAAAAACCCCTAGATCACTACTTCTTTCATATGCAAGTGATATAGTTCTCATATTTTTTCTCTCTTTTGTAATTCCAAAATATACCTTCCTGCTCTTGATTTATTTTTTTTCCTTTCCCTTTGAGAAGCGCTTTACTTTGTAACACTTCCGAAAACGTGAATGAGGTCTTTCTCCTTTCACTTCTTGTCGCTTTGAAGAAAAGCGTGTCATCCCTGACCGAAACCAGTGACCTGTAACTTATTCTGTTAGTGATACAAAGCTCCGTTATCTTTACACTTTTTTTATCCCCTGATGTAAAAAAATAAGCATCTCTTGAGTATTTCTAATAATAGACACAGTTTCTGAGGTTTTTTAGAAATTATGAACACTTTAAGAGGACAGTGGATCTTCAACCTCGATTTTTTTAAATTTTAAATTTTTATCTTTACATACACGAGAAGGATTAAAATGAGAATAATTAATATCATTTTTTTTACTACACTAAAGACACTTAGAATTTCTAAATAAGTATTTTGGGGCAGAATAAGGCCTTTTTCCAATTTTTTTTTTTCAAAATGCTCCATGCGCATTATTTTCCTTCTGATTTCTTCCAAATTTCTCAGAATTTTTAATTGAAGTGTTTGTCACAAAAATATGCATAATTCTTTGAAATCATAAATATTTTCAAAATTTATATACATAAGAGTAAGTAAAAAAATTCAAGAACGTAAAGAATTATAGGCAGATTCGTAAAAATATAATATATATATTTATGGCTTTTGATCCATACACAAAAAATTCAGTGAACAGTTATGTTTATATTTATATGGTTAACTTACACTAAAAATTTCGAGGTTTTTGAATGGTACGGAATGCGCAAGGAGCATTTGAAAAAAATTAGCGTTTTTGATAAAAAATTTGAAAATTTGACCTCATTCTGGCACAAAATACTTATTTGTGAATTCTAATTGTCTTTAAGGCAATGAAAAAGAATATTAATTATTCTCTTTTTGCGTATAAAGTTAAAAATTGAAAATTAAAAAGAGCGAGGTTGAAGGTCCCTTGTCCCTTAAGGGAAGATGATCTATATTTTTAGAAAGTAACAAAGGATTGTTAGCTCAGATTTCTATACTGGAGTGCTTGGAAATCCCTAAAGTTTTTTTCTAATAAAAAGGCTTAAGATCACTTTTAGAGAACAATAACTACTCAGTTCTACCAGATTTTTATAATTTTTTAAGTACAGTAAAATCTCCAGTATAATACGCACTTTTTT
Organism: Dolomedes plantarius; assembly: GCA_907164885.2. Classification (NCBI taxonomy): domain Eukaryota; kingdom Metazoa; phylum Arthropoda; class Arachnida; order Araneae; family Dolomedidae; genus Dolomedes; species Dolomedes plantarius. The sequence continues at coordinate 82,216,315 of OU015492.1, forward strand.
TCACATTTTAGTCCGCAAAAATGAGGATGCGTATTATACTCGCGTACAAAACAAACGTAGTTTTAAACATTGGATAAACGAACGTACAGCAGCTGTAAGACATTGTCGCAACACGGGTGCGTGCGCATCTGCCCTCCGTGACTCATCCACCCGTTTACTAAGCAGGAATTCCTTTTAAACAAACGGAACTCACAGTTCGTATCGCCAAGTGAGGATTATGATGGCGATATATATTACGACGGCACCAATAATTATGACATGGACGCAACAACAATAGATGAACTGTACTCTAGTGAAAGTGATTAAGACTGATAATTTGACAGTGTTGTTTGTTTTGAATTAACAGGTCAAGATTTTTTTTTACCGAATTTGACGTTTTCGTTTCTTTTTATTACAAATTTTATTTATGTTAATAAATATTTGTGCAATTTTTAAATAAAATATTGAAAAGTTATGGGTGCGTATTATAGTCGAATTTAATTTTTTCCGAAAATTTCGCGCAAAATCAAGCATGCGTATTATACTCGGGTGCGTATTATAGGCGAAATTTTATGGTATATTATTTTTTTAAATCCTACGATATTGGCCTTTTTTCCAATTTTTTTTTTTCAAAATGCTCCATGCGTATTATTTTCCTTCTGATTTATAGTTTTAAACATCAGAGTAACTGTATTTAGTAAAACAGGGAAGTTTACCTTCAATTTTAATTTTACTGTGGGAGTTAAGAAAAAATACACTGAAGACCAGTCACTTGTAAGTGGTTATGTTTTAAATTCGAGCTTTTTGAAATACTCAAGAGGCATAATAAGCATATGGCTGTGTATTTTTTTATTTTTTTATTTTTTTTTTATGATATGATGGAGAAATCTTGCACTTTCTTTTTTCCTAACTATAAAGAACAATGGAAAGCATGAAATGCTGTTTTAGACGGCAAAAACTATTCTGTTCTTTATGACTATCTGATTTTTATGACATTCTAAATATTTCGGTATTTTCTAATATGGGGAAATAAGTGTAAGAATTAAAAGCCTCTGTTTTTGATAACAATAATTTGTCATTTTTATTTATTTATTTTTCCTGATTGCTAGCTAGTCAATAAATATATCTTGTTTGCTATCTCACAATTTACTGAATATATATGGTTAGCTAGAAATAAGTATCCCACTTCAGAGGGCTCTAGAATGCGTTCTATTGGTCCAAATGAGATAAAATTTGAACTGCAGATAATGCCAATGATGCGCTTGACATTTATTTAAAAAAAAATTGTGCAGTCGGTGGACCCCCGTCAGGAACGAAGTTCCTTACTTTATTTTTTCAACTCTTAACGTGATTTAAAATGTAGATTTCTATTGATTATATTAGTGTATTTTTGTCACGCCAAAAGCGCAGCCCTCTTTTATTCAACCAACCAACCAACCAACTCTCTCTCTCTCTCTCTCTCTTTCTCTCTCTCTCTCTCTCTCTCTCTCTCTCTCTCTATTTTATTAAAATTAACAATTTTAATATATAAATTATTTATTTCTATTAAAATTAAAAATTTTAATATATAAATTAATTATTTTGATTTAGATGTTACCTAGCATAATTTTTAATCGGATTAATTTTATTATTTAATCACCAACAAAAATAAATTAATGAAACAACATAAATACTGTGTGAATTAAAACAATAACAAACAATAAATAAGTTTAAACAGAAAGACGCGATTCCATAGGGAAGGTATAAAATGTTTCAAGTAAAGCATTTACAACTGGTCGAAGTTTATATAAACGATCATGCTGAGGGTCATCATGTGGTGGTTGTTTACTGTTGTCATTAAAATGTAGAAATTCTCTTATCTTTTCAAAGCGTTTTAATGACATACATTCTTTTATTACATCACTGCCTATGGCAGGTGACCAATATGCCCTAGTGTTTGGTACATATACAACAGACATCATTATACCAATGTATTGTTTAATTTCTAAATTCGTTACATTGACACACTTTTCTGGGGGGTTTTTGCACACTGAATAAATTTGTTTCTTGAACTATATGCTCAATAAAATCTTCTGTAAAAAGATAACTAAAAAAATTTAGAGGTTTGTTTAAATTCATAATTTCAGGAGAGAGATTCTTGTCACCTCGGAATAAAATTTAATCATCATTTAGAAGTAAATTAGTTTTCTTCCAGTTGATTGCAGGCTTTGTTCTCCCTGTATTATTTCTATTAGTTTTTGGCAAGTTCCCACCATTAGACAGATCAAGAACATCGCTATTATCAAGTAATGATACCTCATCTTCCGAATCACTACTACCATCAAAAATTTCATCACAAACTTTGTTTGGTTTATAATTAGGATCACCTGTGCTGCCATCGCTTTCTGAATCAGATCCATCTTCACTATGATCACTCCACGATCTGTTCATAAGTTCCTCAATTTCTTTCTGTGTTAAAAACTTTCTTCCCGGCCTTTCCTTAAAAAAAATGGCGTAAGTGCTGGCTCTTTAAGCCAGCAAAAGGTTTTCGGAGATTTTGTTAAAAGCTACAAGCCATTTCAAGATTCTTCTATCCATTGTGAAGTGTTGTGAAGGGGAATAAGAAGGGTCAGCTATAAAAATTGTATACGCAGAGGAAGGGTAGATTGAGGCGGCTGTAGTGGTCAGCATAAGAAAAGGCCTTTTACATAAGTAAAAGATTGTTAGAAAAGGGAAACGTACGCAATAAAAATATATTTATGGTAGAGAGGGGAAGGTTTGGAAATAGCCGCCGCTCCCATATAAAGGCCCCATAAGAAAGGGCTCAGTAGTAGAGTAGAACCGCGGTTAGTCAAAAGCCCCATGATAAAAGATTTGCGCTGGACGAGGGTCAGTCGAAAAAGCCCCTTTAGAATAAGGAATGGGAATTGAAAGGATTATAGTGGAATTTACGCAACAGTAGCAGTATTGTCGGACCATGGTAAGGAAAAAATGTTATAAAACTGACCAGGTGTTAGAAAATAAAATATAAGAAAAATGTAGAAAGGAAAAGGGGAAAAATGTGAAAGAATATGAAAATGTGAAATAAGTATAGGTCCAATGAGAAGTGTGATTTTAATAAAAGAGAAATATTAGGGCCACTAGAAAAGGGTTTTAAGACGTAGATGGAGTTTATGTGGAGAAGAAAATATTGCGATTGGAAGGTGAAAACATATATGCAAAAAGTTGAGATAAATATTAAGGGGTAGAAATGATACAGAGACAGAGAGAGAGTTGAGATCAGACGAGATTCTTTCGCAGTGAGGAAAGGGCCTTCGGGCCCCGCTCTGGGGTTGGGTTCTCGAACCGCCCTGCAGAAAAGATGGAGCAATTTTAATGTTCCCGTAGCAACGCCGATTTGGGGTAAGTCAGTCTTTGCATTTCTGTTGCTTTTTGACAGTACTATTTTAAGATTTAAATTTAAATTAAATATCTCTTTAAATGATACATGCCTTTACATGTTAATCCGGTGAGGACCCAATTTGTTATTTGAAAGAATATTAATCATTTTAGCACACTATTTATTATTTATGTAGTTATCTGAGTAATCATTTTAATACTGTAATTTAATTGTTTATGTGTGAAATAAATATTTGTTGTTAATTTTTAAATATTGGTCCTCATCATTTCTAAACACTTAGTGATGTCTCTGTTCTACAGACTTACATGCTGGGATCAAAAACGAACCTGGGTAATTATTAATGGGTAATAACTAATTAGTAATCAAACCCTGCTAATATTATAACTTTAATCTTATAAAACTTTAAACGGCACAAAACCCATTAAAACGCCCCAGCATAAGCACACCATATATCATTTTTGATACATAAAATTGAAATCATACTTGAATTTTTTATAAAAGATTAAAGAAGTATTTTATTAATAATTATAAAAGCTACGTACCTCTAAAATATATTTATAAAACTCTCAAAGATGTAAACTGACTTTAAAATACTTAAAATATAGCAAATACTAAGGCAGGTCTGGTATAAATTGAACAGCTATCTTTTACTGAGATCGCAGTTGTATTCCTGCTGCCATCTATCCTACGAAAATGTAACTAACACTGATTAAAAGTTTTGCTATGATGTTTCAAAATTAATACAAGGTGCACAAGTGGATAAAAAATATTGCTTTTGAATATAAAGGGGAAAAATAACTTATGTATCAAATTTGATACAGTGTGTAGTGAAGGGTTTTAAAATTGCCGGTAGCTCTTGCACGGGGATTTGAACCGGGGACCTCTGCAGTGCGATGCTCTTCAGGACCTCTGCATTCCGAAGTCCGATGCTATAACCATTCTGCCTCAGAGTCCTTGAGAAAAAGCTCTTATGAAGGGGGCATAACACTTTTTCGTTACGTGACGATTCCTGCCAGTTGACTCTACTGTAAACCGAGTAAAAGAACTTCGTTCCAAAAATAGTACAAAATTCCGCCGATAGGTGGCACTGTAATACATATTAAAAACATTTAATATGTTTTATAAATGTTAAATAATAATAAAAAAGTAGCATTACAACTGCTCAATATGTCCTCCTTCATTTTCTACAATGAGCTCTAATTGCAGAACCATATTTCCCACAGCTGACCAGAGTGAATCTGCCGCAATATCAAGAACATGGCGCCGAATGTTGTCCTTCAGTTCTGGCAGAGATACTGGCCTTTTAAAGTATTAAATAGGTTATTACTTTTTAAAATTGAAAAGAAAACAGTCAAATAACTAAATATTTTATATAACACTGAAAAGAGCGCAAACTGAAACTTACGAAAAAATTTCTTCGCAATATACGGAGGCTCTTAGTACAAATGCAGCCTTTTTACTCCTACAATTTCTGTAGTTTAAAATTTGATTCTAATAATTTTAATTTTATAGAAATTTTAAAAATCTAATTCTAATATGCTGTGGTTTTATATTTTAATTCATAAGTCCATTAGTGTTTTCATAGACAAGGGATGTTACGTAGCTTAGTTTAAATCAACAACATTGTAAGGTATAAAGAGAGAGCTTTAGAAAACTTGAGAAAAAGACCATTTTTATGCTTGCGATCCAGAGGCTTTGGGAATCATTTACCATGTATACTGACTGTTTAGGAAACTAAGACGGAATTCAAGTCTGCATCAACAACCCGCAGGAAATGAGGATCGAAAATTTCTTACTCTTGTTTTACGGACGAACTGCTAATAGACAATTAAATGGTAAACAAAAGCTTTTCACACTCCACTATGAAGCACAAAATATGGGTTGTACAAAAGAAAAATGAATACTGGGACTTTGCTGATAATTTTAAATTGTAAATATGACGTATAACTAAGGAAGTTGTTTTTTTTTTAAACATCCCTGAAAAAGCCTTCTTACGATAGCCCTATAATATTTATCATGTTGGAACACAGTCAATATATTTCTTTAATTTATAAATATTTCCGCAACTGAAAAGGTTCCCTTGTAACTGATTCTGCTTTTATGAGATTTTAGTGAAGAAATGATTTTAGTGAAGAATGTTCTGAGTCTCTCTTAATTTCAGACTAACAAAAGTAGTTTATTCCAAAAATAAGCTATTATGTAGGAGCCCTTTTTTCTGGTAATATAGAATTAATAATTTTTCTGACACCTCAGTAAATTTATCAGGTCAAAATTTGTCTTTTTTGTATTGCGTAAATATCCTTATAATTAAGAACATACCTAATATAGCTATTATAAGACTGGGAATAATAATTCTTTGAAGTTCATTTTAATTACCTAAAATGTAACAAAAATAATCTCGCTTTTGTTGTCATGCACATCTTGATCGCAGACCTCTAATTGTTCCCTGACAATACCCAACCTTCATGGGTCGACACAATTACAGAACCATTGTAATTAACCCTTTCTTTTATAGCATGCTGTGGAAGAATTGAATCGCTTTATTCCTGTAACAGAACATCTGACAGTCGTCCCTCGTGCTTATTTATGAGCAGTTCTTACCTGGTTAGGTGCATATAACCTTGAACCCATCTTTTTTCTTTTAGCACAAATACCACCCATCCATCTCCGCACAAACACGCTTGTATTTCCAAAAAAAAAAAAAAAAAAAAAAAAAAAAAACACCACTTACCCCAACACGCAATAAATCTACTGTGGAAATACTACGAATCGCCATTTGTTTAATGATAACCCATTCTCAGATAAATGTGTCGTGTTCCGTGAACGAGAAAAAAACAAAAAATATTTCAGGAAATTTTAACCGTTTTCTTTCTATTGTTTGTTTGCATCTGGCCGATTGCCACTGTTGTTTTGAGAGAGGATGATTTTCGATGGAACTCGAAAATAATCGGGTTATCTGATTCTAGACAATGAAAACGTCGGTGGTCAGCTCTCATTACTCATTCAAGTCACTGCTCTCCGGCAGATGTTAAACGGGCAGGTCATTATCAGCGATGTGTGCCTACTAATGCATGATAAAGGAACTGTAGAATACATCATTGTTTTCTTGTGCGCACGGTCAATCTATCAAGTGTTTCTTCGTCAAAATTTTTTTGGATGAAGAAATGCGTGCGCATCAATTAACCATCATTCGTCATTTGAGGGAGGGAGAGAGGGGAGAAGAAATATTTTAATCAAAAGATTAAAAACTTCATATTTACTTCAATAAATCTTGCATTGCTTTTAATTCATTTTTTTTTTTCATTCTCTTTCTTTTCAGCTTTCGGTGAAAGTAGACTAAAATCTCCATTGGTTAGAGTTATTATCCGCGAAATGTGTCTAAACTGATAACTTTTAAATATTAATACATTTACCTTAGCATTTACGCAAACGAAATCCAGAAGCACATATAACTCTATTTTTCCATCGCATCTAATAATCAACATGGACTTCGGTTTCGTTCACATTATGAGATCCCCGGTGTGATATACGAGGGAGAGTCAAATGAAAACCTTAATATTTTTTATCTTGTCATTTATTGAATAGAAAAGGAATAAACTTAGATTTTTATCTACATAATCTCCATAGTCTACAAGTGTTCCAGTGTTTTGGAGTGCATGGATACCTTTTGAAAAAAATTCTGTAGACTGTGATAGTAGGATTCGTGCACCGCCTGCCTCACCTCTTCATCGGATTGGGAAGACTTAAAGCCTCCTGTTGCCTCTTTGAGCTGTCCAAGCAGGGGGAATACATTTACCTTAGCATTATATGCGATGAGGTTTGGTGAATACGAAGGATGTGGAAGACTCTAAAAATCTCAGATTTTGGATAGTTGCAACAGTTGAATGAAAAGTATGGGGTCGAGTATTGCCATGTTGCAACAAAGTACCTGTACTCAGACGTCATGTCCTTTGGGCCTGATTGTAGGACGTTGGTGGTTCTTGAGGAGATCTGAATACGTTGCACTGATGACTGTTTCTCCCTTGGGTATGTGGTGCCCCAAATTACCCCTCATTCATCCCTAAAGGGAGTAAGTTTAATTTTTCTTGTCAATGGCTGTGTGTGAAATTTTTTCGGTTTTGAGGAGCTATTACGCCTTTTCTAGTCCATTCGTACACTTGTTGCAGTGACAGACATACATCGCATACTGGACTTTCCTGGATGAATTTCCCTTCACTACTCAAAAAACAAAGAAACAGAACTGTTGCAATTTGATGCATGTTGCAAGCGAAGCCGCCATCATTTCAATGCTGCTGGATCATCGTCTAGCATTCCTGCATCATGTTGATAACTGTCGCCCACTTTCCAGACCATGACTATTGATGTTGCCAACTTTAAGAATAATCGCGTGATGTTTCACATATTTTGCGCATTTTTAAGGTTTTTATTTGACTCGTCCTTATATGATCAAACACATGAAATGTGTTAGACAGAACTGGAGCAACAGTATGATGTACATTTATTGTGATGTACAGAATTAGGTGCTTAATACGGCACATATTATAAAAGAAGGCATACAGACGAAAGAGCAACGGCAAAATATGTAAGAGGTCGGATGCACATAAACACTTATCGGAAGCTTTGGGAATCTGCAGAGTCTAGGAGACAGAGTTAGGAGAACTCTGCAGTTTACAATGCGGTAGACACTTTTCTCTGATGGATTTTGCAGGCTACTTTATTATGGGAGCACAATTTAGGTGAGCCAGCATTGCTTCCTATGAAGGGGACGACAGGGAAAAGACCAGGACTTTTTCAGGATTTGAACCCATAGAAATAAAACGAAAATACTCCTAAACTCGGCATACCAATAGCACTACTCGCATCCGTTTCTCAGAGGGGGTTCATTTTCACGGGGAATATTTTTTTTCTGAGGGAAAAGTGAAAGACGAGGCTCTTAATTAACAGCCCGCTCTGTGGTTTCGCCACTGGTTTCTACAGAATTTTTAAGGCAATAGTTGTGAAGAAGATTTTTGTTGTTGTGGTTGTTGTTTCTCCAATGTGTTAGATATTCACTCTGAAACATCTAAAATATTTTCATTCGACAATTTCACATTCACATAGCGAGTTTTGTTGCCTACTTATTATGAAAACTCATGATGTTCTAAGTAAAGGGGACAGCACAAGAACGTCACCATCGTGACAAGGATCTCATCAAAAATATATCGCACCCCGGCAAAAAAAATGACACAACTCAAAAATGCAGCATTTGAAAAAATCAACTTAAAGAACACTATACAGCTTGAACTAACATTACAATAAAACTGATGCAACTGCCCTCAGATGGACAAATTGCGAGATGTGTCGCTTTTCGTGCACGATGGGGCACTTCATGCATATTTTTCAATGACATAACCTCAAAATTGCCATTTTTTGACTTGTGTCACTTGTTTTGCCGGATTGTGACATGTAACTGCAATTACCATGCGATGAAGGAAAGAAGTAATCTTAAGCCATACAAATTTGATTTTTAGAAAAAAGTTTTTAGCTTTTTCTTCTCTTGCATAAATGTAATACTAAAACAATTAATTTTGACAGAAATGTTACCAAAATTGAACTAATCACGTAGCATAAACCTATATGGTCTGATTGAAGACAAGAATTGAAAATCTAGTAAGATTAACTGGCATCAACAATCCTTATTTGCCTTATTCCTTAATACCTTTAATAAGATTGTTTGTTTATGAATACCCTGCTAAATAAAAGGTACAATAAATCCATGCTAGTAACTACTTTTTGTGTTTATAACGACTTGAGACCTACAATATTATTAAACTTTTCTTGCAAACTATTTGAAACTTTGAACTTACAAAATAGCTTAAAGAAAATTAATGTTGCTTAGAGGTTTTAGAAAAATGTTTAATGTCATTCACAGCTGTTGGTAGCATTTTAGAACTTAGAAAATATTCAAATAATCAAATAAATTTTAATCATTAATTTTAGAGGCCTTTTAACTAACTTTATTAGTGCCTAAAGATTATTTTCAGTTATAGTTTTCAAAATGTACCATATAGTTCTTTTTGGAAATGCACTTTTTTCTTTTTTTAGATGAGTTAAGTCCAGTGTTTTATTTTTTAGTGCCCATTATATTTGTTTCTCGTTTCGGTTATTTTACTAAGGCTAGCTTTTCAAAAATGTGTTTTTATTGAAGTTTTAACTATTACCCTTGTAAAACAACTAGAAAGAATGTGCCAAATCTTCCACGGCCATTTTTTCCCGAAAATTTGACCATCCCCTGGCTGGTTGTTACTTTTTGATAATTAATTGTAAGGAAAAGAAAAAAAAAGATGGCGCCATTAGGTTTTTTTTTATGGTATAAAAGTTTCTCTTTAATCAGGTTTGTGTTCATGTTTCATGATAAAACATTAATAACTGAGGTTTGTGAGAAAATGCTGTATAGTTTTTTTCTTCACTTTAATTATCTTATAAAAATATAAAAACTGACAAGTTCTTATTATAGACGAAATTGCAAAGATTAACGTCCGCGAAGTTCCAAGCTTTGCAGTCTTTTTTCATGTGGAGAATCAATGGAAGAATCAACGATATTTAGTGTGCCGAATGCTTCTCTTGTTAATGATAAATGCCGTCTCGATTATCGAGACAGAAAAAACCTATTTAAGACAAATCCTTGTTTGAAATGCTGTTTAATGCCCCTCTCATTATCATTGCTGGTTTAATGTGGATATAGAAATAAGAAGCAACTGGAAATAAAGGTCGAATCAATATACAAATCTCGAACATTATCTAGAGGGGGTAGGAAAAATCACGATCCCGGATGAGGTATTTCAGAGTTAGAGTAACCGAAACGAATTGTGAACTGGTGAATAAATGAGGAAGAAGCGGTCACTGAACGATATGATCTACATGATCTTTTCCGACGTGTTTAACTGGAAAACCAATGCGCAATCCAAATTAAGAGAGATGAAAATACACACTGAACTTCTCCATTTATCAGCAGACCTGAGAATAGGAGGGGAGAAAATTAGTGTTATAACTTCCAACTAAACACACACTGACAAACATGGCCGAGAAATACCATAGAAAATTAAAGGTGATTCGTTAGTTGATGTTCTTGTCGTGTGTCGTTCAAATCGTATAGTGCAGTGTTTCCAAAACCTTTTTTCGAGTCGCGACCCCCATCAAGGGTTTCCACGTATCCTGCAACCCCCCTTCCTCCTTCTCACCTTTAATATTTTCCTTCAATGACCCTTTTAAGACAAAGAAAAACACTAAAATGCCTTTTCCATCTTTTAAATTCCAACTAAACGTTTCATTTAACAAAAATGAAATTTGAAAGAAATGGCAAACATTAAAAAGCATTAATCGCTAAGGCAAGGGTATGTAAAAGCAGAACAGAACCTCGAGAAAAATTATGCACCTACCGTATGGGTTCAGAATTACATAATAAAAATAAGAAAGCCCTTACCTAAATAAAATAGAGCGTGGTGGTCCACTTGGCAAAAGCAGAGAGCCAGTGATCTGAACGTGACTGGTTCAATACCCGTCGCTGACAAATCCACCACCGTGTACACTAGTGCGGCGGGGGCCCAAAATATCTGTCGTGGCTGCAATGTCCTCCAAGTTCTCAAATTTACCTCTGGAGGTGCGGAGTCAAGTGTACCGGTCTCGTCACTTGACTCGGTTCTAAATTACGGGGCCGACTTGTAGCGGGTAGTGCTGGCCAACTATACGGTGCTCCTTTAAATGAATGGCCAGCAGTCTCGTGGTGACTCCGCCCCCCCCCCCAAAAAAAAAAAAAAAAAAAACTAAGTCAAATTGATCTTTCCGTTGACGAAACATCAATAGTAATGCCAAAAGGGAAAACAGAGACTGATGAAAGACAAACCGACGTTTAGAATTTCTGTACTGTACGTAGTAAGTAACAACGAATTTCCTTTACTACCAAATGGAGATAGTAGAATTCTAACAAACTGAGTTTGTATTTGGAAAGACTTTTCCCTTTAAAAAACATCACTGCCTTACAAATTCACGGTAAATAAATGTTGACAAAGTTTTCGGTGAAATTCATTAAAAGTTATTTAAATTGAACCCCTCGCGACTCCCCAAGAAACCCTCCGCGATCCCCAAGGGGGTCGCTACCCACAGGTTGGGAACCACTGGTATAGTGGTTATCGTAAGAGTTTCCACAAAAAATTCTGTCTAAGGAAGGCATGTACGTTCCTGTGCTGTCCCCTCAAAGTGAGTGTTGCTTCACTTACAATGGGGTTCCCATAATAAAGCAGCCAACAAAATTGCGGTGTGGATCAGAGAATGTAGCCAATTAACACCTTGAAAGAGACTTTAGCAGAAAACTCTGATTGGTACCCATATCATTCGAGTTAAAATAGACACCAAATTCCATAATCATTACAACATGATGGTTAATATCGCATTATTCGTTCTTTACAGTTTGGTAACATGTAATATAATGACAGAATAGATTTTCTCAGAAGTTGAAAGAAACAACATAAATTTCGGAATGTATGTCACTAACGCAATGTATGCGCAATGTATGCGCAATGTATGTCACAGTATAAATTTTTATTTTTGCGTGTGTGGAAAAATAAAAATTTATACTGTGACATACAGTAAAAATTTGTTGTTTATTATTTAGCGTATGCTGCTTTAACGTTGTTATTTTTTGTAAATTTATGTTAGTGGAAATTGACAAATTCATAATATTTCGAAATCCATGGAATTTGTTGATTGGTTGGGATTTGTAACGCTATTATCATCTTTTGTTACTAACGGGATGTAAACCGGGCCCAAGGTCAACAACTATGAAAAATTTTTTACTTCGTGTTTTCATGTGGCATCCCTTTAAGATACCGATACTAATAATTAAGAAAATCCTTATCTGCAGAGATATTTTGTAATATTGATACATTGTAATCATATTAAACATATACCAGATTTACCCATACTTAATGTTGGTTAAACTGCTGACATTTTTTCTACTGCATTTAGAAAATATCAAAAATAAAGAAGCATAAGAAAAGAGAAATACGACTTTTGCAGTCAGAGGGCAAGAAGGATAAATCAATGCTGCATTTCACTTATCCGCATTTCCGCGAATTAGTTTCATCATCTTTGTGAAATAGGAGATCTGCCTACAAATCTCCAAGCGTTGCTTTCAGCACCTTCATAAGTAACTTCATTCTTCTTTGTCTTTGATAAACAAGTTTCCATAAATAAAATTGGAAAACGAGTATCTTTGATGTTGGGGTATAAGTTGAACTTAAAAAATAAATAAATAAAAATCGTAAACATTGAAGATGTGTGTTTACTGAAGTTATGTTGGATAATATCAATATCGATGGAAATTAGCAATAGTTGACTTGACTTAAAAGCCTGGAACAGCCATCAGGTAGATAGAACATATTGTTTTTCTGTTGATCGTACTCATTTTAGAGATTTTGTCTCGCGTCTCTGAAATGTTGGCATGATAGACCGGGTGGACTTGTATTTCCAGTTTAAGGTTTTCAGTCCGTCTTCAACTATTGGACATTATCTGTAAATTCCATCGTAATGTATCTTCAAATATTTTTTAAACTTATTTTGGATGCATTCAAGCAACGATCTATGTAAATACAACATTAAGAGCTACAAAGCAATGAAACAGGTGTGTAATTTTATACCTTCATGATAATGTTGGAATAAAATTTTTAGTTTAATTGTAAGAAAAATTAATGGAAATTTTGAGTGCTTCCAATGTAAGTAAATTAGATACTATATATAGAGACTGGTATCGTAACAGTAAAATCACATGCATTTCACACACCCACGTGATTAAGAAACAAACAAACCTAGAAAAAATGTTAAGAAAAATGAGAAGCATGTATTAGTAACCAATTTTATGTACATTTACTTTTTTAATTTAAATTTTACTTTTAGTTTGTCTCTTAAAATTAAAAAAAATAATTGCATTTAATTTTCTTTTCGTTTTTTTTTTTAAGGGGAGGGGTGATCTGAGGGGGTTTCAGAATTTGAAAGCCGATGGTATCAGCAGTAGACACTTGTTGGATTTGGTACTTTTGATTTATGCAATCATGAGACGTCGTCTGATGCGTTCGTAATTTAGACTTGCCTTTGGAGGGAGCTTCTCCTTACATCGGCACTGACTCTCTTCACTAGCAAATGCAACTTCTCTGAGGACTTTCGAAATCCAGAGTTACTGTACTTGTATTCAGCAAGAGTGTAACTTTTGTAAAATAGTATGCATAAACACACATTTACATTATGCCAGTATAGCCAAGGCAAAGGGTGCAATCCTGTTGCACTTTCTCCGACCTACATTTGATAAAATTTTACATACAGGGTGGTTACAATTGAACTTCCCCTATAAACAGCATCCTACAGCTCAAACGGGGGAACGGAATCTAACCACATGGGTATATAGACTATATGACGAGATAATCTCAAGGAATTTTGAAAATGTCCCCAGATGTCGCTTTTCATGGGAAAAAATTAAATTTAACAAAATAAATGACCAAAACGGAATACATAAACAATATTAACAATTCAGAACAAGATTTAAAAGTAATAAAATGTAAAACAGGGAGAAGCCGTTGGTTCTAGGGAAAAAAATCTCGAGATTTGCATGCGTGCAAAGAGGAAGCCTTTATTTAATGTGTGTGGTTTGATGACATGGTGCTCAAAAACTAGTCAATAAATGTTCAAATTGTTTATGTATTCCGTTTTGGTAGCTTATTTTGTTAAATTTAATGCTTTCCATGAAAAGTGCCACCTGTAGACATTTTTGAACTGTTTTTTTTTTTCGAAATCCCGTGAGCGCATCTAGTGTATCTATATATATAAAAGAGCTCGTCTGTTTGTTTGTCTGCTATAGAATCATAGACTGTTTCACCCACCGGGACCAAATTCGGCACACTTAATGTTTAGGACCCGAGAAACTTAACGCAGCAAAAATGAAATTTGGGGCTCAATTAGTTTTTTTAATGATTTTTGTGCCCCTAAGATGTGCGCGTACCACTTAAATGTGGATACAGCCCTTTCACCACAACCAGTCAAATTCGATGCGTGGGGGAGAAGAGGGTTGTTCTGAGGGGTGATCTGGGGGTGGTCTGAGGGTTGTTCTGGGGGTGACCGGGGGGGCGAAGTGTTTATTTTATTTTTCTTACGTTCAGTGGAGTCGTGGGTCTAAAAAGGTTGAGAACCGCTGCTTTAGACAATTTTAGACAATGGCGTCCAAACTAATAGAACTTAATAAAGTTTGGAAAAAAAGGAAGGAAAAATTAAGTTTGTCCCATGGCCAGTTTTTGGAAGCCTTCTGTTGATCTAAATATATTAATCGTTTGAGGATCATAAAATGGGAAGAAGTTTAAGAGTTCAACAGGTTTTTTCCACTAAGTTCTCGAAACAGAGTTAACATACGATATGTATTTGAATTACTTATTCCGTGAAATCATATAAGATAAATCTTTTAAAGTTTTGGGGTTTTTTAAGCAGTGGGAGGAAAAGCTCTTTAAACAGAGAAACATAACGACACATAACTTTCATTCCGAACTATTAGTCCATTAGTTATATTAAGGCATAAGAAAATTAATGAAATTATTTTTAAAGAATGATTGTCCGGGTAGATATATAGATATAAAATTTTTCATGCATTCCACCAAAAAAATATTGGGCTGCACCCCCCGCTCTTCATGTTCATCTGGCCAGACAGAATGTGCTTAGCGCGTTTCTACTGAAATGATATACAAACAATAAGAAAGAAAGAAACTTTGGACCTAGGCTTCATGCGGAATCCCGCCTTACTTTGATTAAGTCGAGAATGAATTTCAGCGTCCCGCCAAGTAGGCACACGCCAATTTCTGATGTCCGGCCTACGCGATAGTGGTTGCTCTACTTCAGACGCTCATGTCCGAACACCCAACACAACTATCCTCTGGCCAAAATAACCCAGATTAATATCCCTAAGTCCACAAATCAAATGCACTCTACCATTCGCCCCTCACACGCGATACAAACCAGACATCCAACTTACTTTGATTAAATAAAGGGAATAAACTCATCTTGAACTTTACCTCTTGGTTGATGGGGAAAAAACTGCGTTTTTAAGGGAAAAATAAAAAATAAAGGCACATGTAAATTATAAAACTTATTTCTAACTAAACAGTGGATCAAACAAATCCAATTAAATCTAATTAAACAGTATCTAACAAATATAATTAAACAGTAAACTTATTCAATCCAAACGTGCGAATCACGCAACACTGTGTTATTAATTCTCAATAAAATCAGACGTATAATCAGACGAAGGTCCGCAGGCTCAAAGTTTCTTTCTTTCTTATTGTTTGTATATTATTTCATTAGAAACGCGCTAAGTGCATTCTGTCTGGCCAGATGAACATGAAGAGCGGGGAGTGCAGCCCAGTATTTTTTTGATGGAATGCATGAAAAATTTTATATTTATATATCTACCCAGGCAACGCCGGGCAATAATGCTAGTAGTTTATATACCCAATGTGGGTTACATTCCGTTCACCCGTTTGAATTGTAGAATGCTTTTTTTAGGTGAAGTTTAATTATAACCACCCTGTACATGTTAAGACATATATAGAGAGAATGTCTTCGGAAAAACTGAATCCTTCCATTAGATTTCTGACTGTGGTATAGAACTTATACCACACGCAATTGCTTGTAACATACACAAATACATTTATGTAATGAAATTTTCGGAGGCAAATTTAAGAGGAGCTGTCGCTGTTAAATTATACCTTGAAGGAAGAAAAAACACCGATGTTGAAAGGCATACTTCACTAACAAATTTCACAACAACAAGAGAGCGTTACTGTCATCATTTGTCACATGAGTAAAAATTAGTGGATTTTACTCCATGCACAAAAATCGTAATAACGCATGTGGCAGAAAAAAAAATCGTAAATAGATGAGCAAATAAAACACAGGAATGTGATGCCACGCTCATATGTAAAACAAGCCATTATCAGGCGGCTGGTCACACACAAAGAAGCAAACAGCGAATATAATTATTTTGAGTTACGACACATAAAGCAGGGTCAATTCTCCTACAATTCACAATTCAATTAACTACTCGATTTTCACAAGAGAAAAAAAAATCTTTCTTTTCTCAAAACCCTCCTAAAACTGAATTATTCCAAGTTTTCTTGCTGATGGCAATTTTTTAAAAATTTGAAAGGATTATAAAAAAAGTAATAACAATAATTACTTTTTTTGCCGTTGAATATTAACGATGAATATTTTTTGTCTAACGCGGTAGACACCTGTCTTTTCGACAGTTGCTCATTCCACCCCGTCAATTTTTTGACTTTATTATTATATGGGCGCCACATAGGCGAACCAACATCATTCCTTATGAGGGGACAACACAAGAATGTCCATGTCTTAGTCGGGATTCGAACCCGAGCTTACTCCGGGGACGCCCGTGCAGATGATGAATCTAGGGATGAGAAGATTTAACGTGGAGATCGAAGAGGAAATTTTTGCCTTCCACCGTAGCCACACAGATATTAATTAAGAAATTTATTTTTAGATTTTATTGTGTTATTGTATTAACATAACTAATGCAATAAAAACTTTTGATTAGATTTTGCTGAATTAAAGCGTTTAAAGTTTTGATTCAGGAATGTTGAAAACAAGATTACTGAACTACGAATTTAAAAACAGAAAGTGTTTGAAAGTTATTTATGAAACAAAAATTTCACAAGATAAAATTACTTGAAATGTGCTATGAGGGGAGTAGATTTTATAGCGTAATCCGTGAGTCATAGCAACTTTCTTAAAAAGAAAGGTTATGTTTTTGAAAGGAGACTAAATAATTTACTGTAGACAAGGAAGAAAATGTCTCTTACATCCTTGTCTGATAAAGAGTGTCAAGTCCAAAATCACAGTTTTGAGAAAAACCGGCTTGAAAAAAAAAAACGGCTTTTGTAAAGTCACTTTTTAGTTTAATTTTTAATATTTTTTTAAAAAGTAAATTTTTCCAATTTTATTTTTGTTGAGTAAACAGTGTTAAGTCCTTGATTGGGACATACCACTAACATGTTTGTGTTTTGTTTCACATATCCCAAATTTTCGCTGATGAATAAAAATATTTAGGAGTGCGAATTGGACTCCATCCTAAGCTTTCTCTACCCTGCAGTAGCCCTTGATTTTTCAAACATGCCTGGATTTATAACTCATTTTAGCCCATTTTAGACTTAACACCCTTTGCACAAAAGCCACGGATATATATGTGTGTGTGTGGGTGGGTGGGTGTGTGTAAGGATTTTATATTGTCACTGTGTCAGAGAACAATGTAGATTATTTTCTCGAGGATTTGAACTAATGTGAGGAAAAAACCTATTTAATTCATTTCTGTTTATTCCAAAAAGTGGAAATGATTTTGTTTCATCTGTCTAGGGTTTTAGGGACTTAAATATTTCTCTGTGACATGAGTCTCTATTTCTGATAAAGTGGAATTTAAATTCTGAACCATCCAATTTTCATTTTTTTTTTTGAGGGGGGGGGGGGAATCATTTTTTTCCTAATAGAAAGCATATTGAATCTATCACACTAGATTCGGGAAATAAATTTATGAAAGAACTATAATTGCCTGGTTAACTCTGGAATGTACAGTGAAGATATCGTTGAAAAATAGGGTGCATCAAAAATTAGCCTAGAAATAAGAAATTATAGTCTCTCAGGTGAAAGGTGGCCGGACGACGGCCGAATGGCTAGGGCGCTCGCTTTCGGTACCGGAGTCTGAGGGTTTGAGTCCCACTCGAATCGGCTACAAACCAGTAGTTCCCGGTCTAATTAGCCCTCGTATAGCCAAAAGTTACCGTAGCGCTCCAAACTAGGTTAAAGGTGACTTTTTATGGCTATTACAAAAATTTACGTGTTGTTGATCATAGATTTTCTAAACGTACGTACTGTTGAGCATTAATTTTCTAGTTTTAACCAGTCTTGCTCTCCATTTAAAAATGAGTGAGGATTTTCACCATTTCTTTATCATAATGGTGTTTTATACTTTTTTCCAAATTTCCACTATTGCTATATTTAGCTTTCCCCCTTGGAACTCCGTAATTATCTCAATACGAAGTGTATGGCCCTACGGAGGGTCTTTTTTATTCAATCACTTGCAGTTCCTATTCAACTTTGTTGAATATTAAAAATAATAAAAAAATCATAAAACCTTATAAAAATTGTTTTTAAAAAAATTTACTTTTTTGTATTCTTAAGTGTAACTGCTTTTTTGGGGCCTTTTCTTACCTTAATTTCTTTTATCGTGGATCATTAGTCTTTTCTAATTTTTCATTGCAATTTTTAATTACCTTAAAATTTCTCTCTTTTTTTTCTTTTCAATTTAACTTTACAGTAACCATTTTTTTTATCCTCTTTGCATTATTTTTACCTTAATATATTTTTATATCCTAATTTTAAATTTTAACCACTGAGCACTGGAACCTTGATAACTTATAACTTGCGTACAGGAGATAAAGTCGTCACGACCTAGGTACTTCACTTTTAAAAACTATACTGGATTGGATTGGATTATATGACTGCCTTTGGTGTAAACTCTCACATGGAATGCAATCAGTAAGGCACACTTTCCTCTAAATTATAAAAATTTTACGTAACTAGCAATGATCAGTGTTACTTCCAATCTAAAATAGTGCCTCCGCCTTTGAAACGAAACAGAAATAGGATCGTCTAATTAGAGCCGACAGGGGTGAAATGACTGATTGAAACCCTGACCTGTTTTTCACAGCAAAGCTACTGAAGGGTCTTAATTGAAAAAATTATTGCAAGGAAGCTGAGAGAGAATATTTCATGGTAGAGTGTAGTGTGTGACTAAACCACTTCAGAAAAAAAAAAAACACTCGCCAGTCCTCTCGGATTATGTGATGCTAGATTTTTTAAACGATGCTTTACCGTCTGTAACGGGCTGTTTGGAAATGGAATTTTAGCCCAACTCCCCGATGCTCGCAAAGGACCAAAATGTGTGGCCAGTCACGATATGCCATTTGAAGAAGATTTACAAATAAAATAAAATAAAAAGGAAAAGAAGTAAAATATTTTCCTTTCCAGTCCTTTGTTTCTTTAAGAATGTGGAGATACAGTAAAATTTACGTTTATATGTATAGAGACTTCTCTAGCCTGCCACCTTTATTCTACGGCCATATTTTTTTCAGAACCGATTAAAGACTTCATAAAGCCAATATTATGGAAGAAACCTCTTCATCACAGCCACCGCTGAAAAGGGGCCACTTTTTTTCGGAACCATTACTGGCTGCCATAGAGAAGTTTCCCTATATATATATTTATATATACAGGGTTAGCACAAATGAATGACCGGATTTTGAATAGTTATATTTTCGAAACTATTACAAGTATTACAATAAGTAACACACAAAATTAAAGAAAAATATACCAAGTTTTTTTTTTCAGTTACAAATATTTGATGTGTGAGCCTTTTGTTACACGACAAACATCTAATCTGTAATCAAGTTCGTTCCACACATTTTGTAGTATCACACTTTCAATGGTTCCTAATGCTGCACAAATGCGTTTCTTAATTTCTTGCCATATTTTTGGCATTGGTGGTGTTTAAACAATATATTTGACGTAACCACATAAAAAATAAATCATCTGGCGTAAGGTTCGGGGATCTTGTTGGCTATGTGATTAAGGGTAAATCACTGTCACCCGCATGCCCCATTTATCTGTGTGGAAGCTCCTCATTTAAGTAAGCACGTACATGGAAAAACCAATGGGTTGGGGTTTCACCCTCTTGAAACACAAAATTTGTGCTGTCCTCACGCAGTTGTGGAAATAACCAAATTTGCAACATGACCAGATAATTACTACCAGTTACCATTTTTTCAGTAAATAAAAAAGGCCCCTACAATTTTGATTGTGATATAGTACAATAAACATTCACTTTTGGTGAATCTCTTTTCAACTGCACAGTTTCATAGAGAGTTTCATATCCCCACACTCTAACATATGTCAATCGTCATAATATTATGACGATTGGCAAGTCCTGATAAATGGAAGGTTAAAAAAAACTTGGTATATTTTTCTTTAATTTCGTGTATCACTTATTGAAATATCTGTAATATTTTCGAAAATATAAATTTTTAAAATCCGGTCATTCATTTGTGCTAACCCTATATATACATATATATATATATATATATATATATATATATATATATATATATATATATATATATATATACAATGGAATCTCGATCTATCGTTTTTCAATGGACCGACTGAACTGAACGATAAATACGGGAAAACGATAGTTGCGGGAACATAACAAAGCAATGTGATCGTCGGGACTGGGTGAAATAAACAACACATACGGGGAAACGATGATTCGGAGAACGATCGATCGAGATTCCTCTGTATATATATAGTTTTCTCCTGCTTCTTTTAGCGTTTAGTTTTAACTTTTGTTATCATGTTTTGTTTTTACAAAGGTAAAAGCTTATATTCAGCGAATATGATTTCAAGGTGGTTGTTGGAACTGGCCGAGTTTAACTTCGAGTTCATACATGTCCCAGGTAGTGAAAACCTGCTCGCGGATTATATCTCGAGAGATCCTCTGCTAGCGGAGGATCCCGATGACGAGGAAGAGCCAAAACACCCGCTGATCAATACGCTCACGTCTTCCCAAGAGGCCGTTACGACAGAAATTCTGCAAGAACAACTAAAAGATACTACATTAGGGGCAATACGCAAAGCTTTAATAATGCGGTATCCCACGATCTCCAAGAATTTGCATAATTATTACATTGACCCGCACACAAATTTATTAATGTTTCGTGCCCAACACACCTATTCCTCGAGGGAATGTAGCATCCCAAATCGAATCGTCATTCCCCGCTCACTTCAGGCTGAGGCACTTAAATTGTCGCACATCACGCATCAGGGAGTCCAGAAAACTTATGACATCCTGTCAAAACATTATTTTTGGATAGGCGCATACGCTGACACTCAAAATTACGTAGCTTCCTGCGAAATATGCCGTTCATTCAAAGGAGTCCATCCTCCGGTCCCACTAGGAAGAGTCCCGTTGCCTTCAATTCCCGGTGAATTCATCTCGCTGGATATTGTCGGGCCGTTTCCGATTGCAAAAAAACAAAATAAATACATCCTCACAGTGTTAGACTACTTCAGTAAGCATATTGAACTTTTCCCCCTCAGTGATATTTCGGCGGAAACGGTCGCTCAAAAATTATATATGGTATATCACCGCTTACGGTAAACCGAAGCGAATACTTACTGACCGCGGAACTCAGTTTACATCAACACTTTTTAAAATTCTAGTTCAAAAATTAAATGTATCCGCCATGTTATCTTCAGCTTTTAATCCACAATGTAATGGGGCCTCCGAGCGCATAAACATTCAACTTAAACACGCCATGCGGTGTGCGGCGAAAAATAACAATTCTTGGGAAGAGGCGATGATCATGCACAAATGTATTTATAATGCCACTCAGCATTCCGCAACAAAGGAGACGCCAAACTTCCTCTTTTTTGGAAGGGATCTCCCTTTATTTCTAGACACGGACAATTTAAATATCGATCCACTGCCTTTATTCGGTGATTACGCAGCAGAAAAAATTAGAGCTATGACAAAGGCATATGAAAACGCGCTGAGAAATATGACAACCGCACAGGAAAAGCAAGAAGAAAGACAATTACTCAAAGCGAAACCCCGAACCCTAATTATTGGGCAAAAAGTCTTTGTGCGTAACCATCAATCGGCTATCGGTAAGAAAACCTTCAGGGAACCTTATAGAATTACGAATCGCCTTACGCCCCACACTTACAAATTACGGCTAATCGCGGACCCATACGCTACGGAAATAAATTGTAATATCAATCGAACATGCGAATTGCCTGAGCGACGAGAGCACTTGCGTCCAAAGGACACGATAACCGGTAACATTCGCGAGGACCCGCAGGATACATTTTCTCCGTTCTCGAATGACCCCCCAAAATGAGGAAGAGAATTTTTTCCCCTATGACGAATATTTCGAACAGTCGCGGGGAGCGCAGTTGACACAGGAATAGGTCGCTAATGTTCCGCCAAATGAGAATCAGAACAATGAAGTCTCGCAGCCATCTAATCTTCGGGTCGCAACCCATTAGTCAAAAACGCCTTTTATTAAAACTAGATATTTTCTTCGACAGCGAACCCCAAAAATCTAAACTACAAAATTTTTTTTTCTCCCGCCTCGCGGGTTGGAGTCACTGAAAGACCGTTTTGGGAACTGGCCATTCTCAAAAATTGTCTGACCAGTGGCTGCGTACATGGGTAGGCTCAGTTTGACGAACTCATTCGTTTTTCACATATAATCTGATCAACTATATGGTATTAACGATGGGCTTCTGAAAACCGAGTTGTAACAAGTAAATTTTTTTTTCTCCTTTCGGTTAAGTTTTATTTTGTCAAAAATAAGTTGTTTTTTTCTCTCTCTCTTAACTCTTCGTCTTCTGTTATATTGCTATGAGATATCTATATAATTTTTTTTTAGGAAACTTAACAGACTTTAGAATTTGCGTCGTGGGTTCATTTGTGCGCATAGTTTAAGTTCAATTTGACGATGTTTCAGTGTACAAATCTGATGATAGAGCAAAATTTGGTCAATTTCGTTGGGGAATGAATAAATAAATAAATAAATAAATAAAGGAAAATTAAAAATTAAAAATATATATATATATTATTAAAAGATTAGCGTGTATTGTGTTTTATTATTGTGTTTTATTATTATTATTATCATTATTAGTACTATTATTATTGAATGCATGGATAGCACATTATATGTTTCACACAAATGGCAGCGCAAGGAAAAGAGAACATTTTTACTCTTTCCGCGAGTTAAACACATAATGGCGATTATGCACATTTGCCAACGTTTTTGAAAATTTCATCTTCGCTGTACGATTTTAGCGTAGAGATTTCTATTTCTGTAAGATAACCTTTTCTTTACATTTTAATCTCTGATCACATGTGTTGATCGAGCCACTATTTTGTTATTATTTGTTTTACAGGGTATGCATACCATTTTCTATGATGTTAGTTAATGTTGGTCAGAGTTAATGTAAGCTTAAAGAAAACTTTACAAATTAAATTTTTTTTTTTTAAATCAGTAAAACTTGCAACACTATAAGGGGAGATTTTGACCTCCTGAACTTTTATATGTGATGTCATTCATGATTGTTTACTGCCAGTGTGACTTTTGTGCAGTTGGAGTCTATTTTGCTGAAGCGAATGGAGCCAATCCGTTCTTCAACCCCTACAGACTGTGGCGTGCCAGCACGCCTAGAAAAGGGGGGGGGAGTGATTGTTGTGAAGGATCCACAATTTGGACATTTTGAACTCCTTCCAACGTTATAGCCATTTTGTTCTTCCAACACGATTACGGGGCATAAAACGGCCATATTGGAACTGCACCAATTTTCCAAGAAACATCCCACCCCCTGAATTCCTCAGGACGGGGGAAAGAAATTCCAGGAAATTCAACGGACGGGAATTTTCTTGGAAATAAGCGTACCACGTGGGTCAACCATGGGAATGTCAGAGCATCCTGCCCTCGAATAAAAAACTCGAAGAGGCAATAAATTTACGTTGTGACGATATGAACACTTCTCCCAGGTAGCTGGACATAGATTAATTCAAGATACGGAGTTTAGGTTTTAAAATTATGTATTTAATTATATACAATATGTACACTTCAGTTACACCAAAATTTTACTGTCAAAATCGCCCTAAGGCACCGGGGAGTTAAACTTCTTCCCCAAACAGTCAGAGTTCACTGACTATATGAAACGGCACTAAGCCCGGGATTCAAAGTTCCCAAAAATGTAATCTGGCCCAAGGCCGCAGGTATCAGTCACCTTCTGAGAGTAGATCTCAAGTCTCTCTGCCTCTTTTTCGGTCCGAGGTTCTCCAAGAAAACTCTAAGCACCTCCCTGGAACATATTTCGTCCTATCATGCGTTGGTTTTTGTGTTTCGACGTTGATTTGCTGAAATCAGTGACATCAGCTATTTCCAACATTCGAGAATTTCTCACGCCGAGGGCTTAGCGTAACGAACCGCACTTTTGTGCATGAAGAATGCCGGACTCTACGTGTGTGGCCTTTGTCGCCAGCTGACACCCTCTTGCCAGTAGACAAGGGGAGGAAATACCGCCCTCAGTCCGGCGATGACCATCAGTCAGTTAGCTTGACACCAGGGTTCAACCCAGTTCGCGCCCCCCTTTGTTGCCAAGGACAGGGGTGACAAAGACACATCCAATATTCACACGACTGACTGCTTGAAGAATTTCCTATTCTTCACAGCCTCCCCCACCCTTACATCATAGTTCGGGGATACAGTGTGGTACATATATGTGTTTCCACCTCTACACTTGAGCTCTGAGGCAAGCAACTTTAAGCACATAATTTACACTACTATACTTTAACTAACCTAAATAAACATAAATAACAACATACAAAAAACAAACAAAAAAAACACACACTTTCAAGTACAATTGTTGTAAGAACTAATTCTATTTACACCTTCATTCGCAAGACATACGGCTAAGCGTATCTGCATTCTGGTTAAACTTTCCAGCCCGGTGTTCAATAGTAAAGTTATACGGTTGCAGAATTAAGGACCACCGAAGAATCCTGGAATTCGTGCCGGTGTGATTTTTTTAACCACTTCAATGGTTTGTGGTCTGTTATGATTTTGAAATTTACACCATCTAAATAAAAATGTAGTTTCCGAACCGCGAAAATTATCGACGCGCACTCCCGTTCTATTTTCGAGTAATTCTTCTCAGCTGGGCTAAATTTCCGACTAAGATACAAGACAGGATATTCTTCTGCCCCAAACATTTTTGTTAATACAATTCCGATTACAACATCAGAGGCATCACATTGTGTAGTGAATTGGCGCTCGAAATCAGACGTATAAGGTGCTGGAAATTTTGTTATACACTGAATTTTACCCTTCACAGAAACTTTATAGAGTTTAGTGAATTCCTCTAACGTACGGTCATGTATGCGGCTGAATGTATCGTCGTAAATAAGCGTATTCCTTATCTGTATACTACGAGGTCCAGTGTCCCGAAGTTCGAGGACGCTTTTCAGGTAATCATCTTGATAAAATAATGCATAAAAGAAGAGAGATCGGCCTCCTAGTCTAGAACGGTTAACCTTAAACCCTTCACTTTCTACAATCAACGTGATAACACCTAACTTGCCAGCTTTAAACAATTCCTTCAGATCTGCTGATAACTCGTTAATCCAGGTTTTATTGTCCCAAGTAAAGTAACTCAGATCTACTGGAAGATCTGATCTGCCTCGTAGGAAATAATTTATGCCTTCAACGTTTATAAACAATTTACCATTGGTCACACAAGACAAAATATCTGTATTTGAGATTACAAAGGAAGAGCCACGAGTTATACCTCTTAATTCGGTGGGTGAGTCCGGTAAAAGTTCTGCCGGTACATCTCTATAGGGTTCATAGTTTGTATTCAAGAATGAAACATTCACGTTCACATTGGCAACCCCGACGACTTTGATAATTATACCAACACGTTCAGAAAGAAAATTAATTTTATACAGAACAATTTTCACACTCATCCCCGATTCTCTGTCAAAACCGACGGGAGTCTCCACATGGTGACTGGAGATCTCGACCAAGTCGAATCCGGAGATAATGCACGTTTCTTTAAAGCAACGCACTTTCATTCGCGAATTCTTCTCCCTTACATACGGAATAAGCATGTCTCTTAAGTTAGTTAAGACTAATTTGCACGCTATTTCATACCATCCAATACTAAAACCCGCGTTTCTTGCACGGTAATCGAAGGTTCCAAAATACATATAGAGAATTACGTAATTAAAACATGAAAAGTTGCACGACAGCTGAACAAAACATTTACCAGTTCCTAACAATCTTTCAAGGGCTCTAGGTCGAGCACAAAGAATGAACTTATAAGCCCACTTGTGATAATTGTGAATTCCTATCAAAACATAGAATTTCTTTTGGCTCCTAAATAAATCGACTAGATCCGAACATAGTGACTGATCTATCGGCGACAATCTACCAGCTGATTTACGTGTTATATTCCAAAGATACGATACATAAATTTCACAAATAGCTGACACAGTATATTCGTTATTTTCCCCACCTTCTGACAGGAAGTTTTCCAGATTTCTCAATTCTGATATTTGTAACTCATAACGATCACCTTTCTTGAGGATAACGCTTCCTTTTGCTTTAACGCTTATATTTTCTAGAGCATTTTCCCACCCTAACGTGTACGGAGAGACTACGTTTTCGGTCACGCATGGTCCCTGAACGATTTTCTCCGCATCAGCCTTCAATTTCTCCTCAATCACCTTTAAATCCTCATACTTTCTTTGTGCAGAATTTAACTCTGACGGCGTACGACTCGGTGGGTGGGGGTCACTTGACTCAACATTACCCCCCTCTAACTGTAAGTCTGTTTTCTCCTCGATCGGAACCTCTGCACGGAGAACAATAGCCGGCTCAGAAACGTTATCAGCTGGCTCAACCCCGGATTCTTTCTCCTTCGATTTGCTTTGCGAGCGCGTGACGGCGTTTAGTTCCTGAACTCCACCCCCTTTTCCCGCGCCTTCACAAAGAAGAGCAAAAGTACGATTCCCCAAAATGTACCTGTCTTGGTTTAGCGAATTATCGAACACAGCGGCCTTTGTGGTCACGCTCCCGAAAGTCCCTTCTAACTCTATCCTGGCCACAGGGAGGCATTTTGCTTCCGTGTCAAGGGGTTGTTTTACCCAAACGACTTCGCCCGTAAAGGTCTCTGGCGGTGCGTACTTCTGTGAGACCAGATCAAAAGTGGCTCCCGAGTCTCGTAAGACTTGAGTTTGGACGCCATTGACCTTGGCCACACTCAAATATGGTTTCAACCATTTGTCCACATCATCGTTTTGTTCAATATTATTCAGAGTCTCCGCATCTCTCTTTTTTCGGAAAGGACACTTTGGACGTAAATGCTCCTCCGAATTACATTCATAACAGCGAAGAGGTTTTCGCTTATCAAACTCTTTAAATTTTGTTTCATATTTTAAATATGAGTTTTTGCTTGGGGAGGTAGATTGCCCATCAACTTGTTTTTCTGGTTTGGCTTTCCCCTCATTCCTAAACCCCAAATCAATTTGTTTTCGCACCTGAAATTCCTTCCTTCCATTATTTGTGATTCGTTTACCTTGTCTTACTGACTCGTAACGATCCAGTTTTTCGGCTAACACTGAAGGTGAAACAATGCTCCCCCATTCATCTAAGAAGTGTTCCTGCACCTCGCTATTTACGCGTCTCTTAATTTGGTCCGCAATCACGAGTTGTTTCAAAGCCTCGAAAGTATTTATTCCTAGCCCCTCAATCCACCCATTAAAATAGCTCTGCAATTCATAAGCGAAATCTTTCCACCTTGAATTTGCTTTGCGGGTGTGTTGCAGGAATTTCTGCCTAAAGGTATCTGGACTCAGTTTAAAACGGTCTAGCAAGATTTTCTTTACGTACTTATAATCTCTTGAGTCTTGTTCTGACTCACGTAAAACAATCTGTCCTACTTCTAGCGGCAATAACGAAAGAAGTTGGGTTGCCCACTCTGCTTCATCTATCTCAAGATTTTTAGCTTGGAGCTCAAACATAGCCAAAAACAAACTTATGTCTGTGTCCTCTATATTAAATTTCGGCATCATCCTCCTCATTTCGGGAGAAGATCTCCTTAGAGAGTTTTCTAACGGTTCAGGAGTTGACTCTCTACCACTTCCTGAGCCTATTATTTTGAGTCTCTCCAATTCGTAAACGCGCTGTTCCCTCTCTCTTTCTCTCTCTCTCTCAAACTTTAACTGGTTTTCACGTTCAATCGCTTCTAACATTGCTTTCGCGTTTTCTTCATCATAACCCTCATCTGACATTATTAGTCTCCTAATTTCATTTTTGTTCATATCGGAATTGGCACAAACTCCAAGATCTTCCGCGAGTGAAACCAAATCAGCCTTAAGGGCTTTAGATAAATAAGCCATGATTTCAGTTAGAGAATTTAACCTTACCCTAAATTTTACACACAACAATTCTAACACAAAACACAAAAATTTAATTAGCTCACTACAGTTTAAGCTTAAATTCAATTATGATATACTAAATAACTTTGCACATTCAAATACACTTTTATATTATACAAACTAAATTATTTTACTCTGTTATTTTTAAGATTTGTTTTACTAGTATATTTAAACACAACTTTATCTATGAAACACAACTAGCAATGATTTAAGTTGAATGACACACACAAAAAAAAGAACACTATTATTCAATTGCCTCAGTAACCCAATAGAGAAATGAAAACCATATAGTACTCACTGCTTTGACGACTGCTCTTGATGATCAGCATGAAGACGGAACAGAAGACCACAATGGTTCTGTTTAACGTTGCAAACAGTTAGCCTTAATTGAAGAAGCGGGACGTCAGCAAGATTTCGTGCACTACGTAACAAAGTCTAGTAGATTGCAGACAGGAAAGCACCACTCGACGATTCTCTCTAACTTTCAGTTCACAGGAATTGGAGTTTGACGACAAGTAGACACGCACAAGGCAGCAAAATAATCCAACTTGCTATTTACAGGAATCACAGTTCGAAGAAAGTAGATCGGAACGCCCAACTTGGCAAAACTCTGTATATATTACTACTCACAGGAATCTTCAGGTGGAGGGATCGATCAACACCGCTGCCACCACTTTAATTAATCTATATAATAAGACTGTGACGATATGAACACTTCTCCCAGGTAGCTGGACATAGATTAATTCAAGATACGGAGTTTAGGTTTTAAAATTATGTATTTAATTATATACAATATGTACACTTCAGTTACACCAAAATTTTACTGTCAAAATCGCCCTAAGGCACCGGGGAGTTAAACTTCTTCCCCAAACAGTCAGAGTTCACTGACTATATGAAACGGCACTAAGCCCGGGATTCAAAGTTCCCAAAAATGTAATCTGGCCCAAGGCCGCAGGTATCAGTCACCTTCTGAGAGTAGATCTCAAGTCTCTCTGCCTCTTTTTCGGTCCGAGGTTCTCCAAGAAAACTCTAAGCACCTCCCTGGAACATATTTCGTCCTATCATGCGTTGGTTTTTGTGTTTCGACGTTGATTTGCTGAAATCAGTGACATCAGCTATTTCCAACATTCGAGAATTTCTCACGCCGAGGGCTTAGCGTAACGAACCGCACTTTTGTGCATGAAGAATGCCGGACTCTACGTGTGTGGCCTTTGTCGCCAGCTGACACCCTCTTGCCAGTAGACAAGGGGAGGAAATACCGCCCTCAGTCCGGCGATGACCATCAGTCAGTTAGCTTGACACCAGGGTTCAACCCAGTTCGCGCCCCCCTTTGTTGCCAAGGACAGGGGTGACAAAGACACATCCAATATTCACACGACTGACTGCTTGAAGAATTTCCTATTCTTCACAACGTGAATAACTAACCTGGGGAGGAGTTATAATGAAGATTGTGGGAGCCCCGAGTGTGGGGAAAACGACGTTCGGAGGGAGAGCGGGAGAGCGTTTTGAGGTAGCGGGCTGCGAAGAAAGCCTGGGAAGAAAAGACGCCCCCGTAAAATGGCGAGATGTCCGTCTTCAACCGCCAGCGCCGAATCCTGTTGCCTCCGCCAGTGAAGGGCCCCATGATTTTCAGCCCGATGCCTAAAGCCTCCTCCTGTAGAAGTGCCTCAACGATGCCATGCTCTGCTGTTTCATCAAAACTCCCCAGGTTGGTCATAATTTCCCCCTTTAGATAGTGCTCATGCCTTTTGAGAAAATACGAGACTTTTATTTCACTCGACCCGTAATGGTTATGCCGCAGGAAGCGGATGAAGTATGCCCTAATTCGGTTAAAAATATGTATAGCCAAGATCTTAAATATAATATGTAAACCCGACCTTTTCTTGTAAAATATTGTATAATAAATGTTGTTATTTTTATTTATAAACGCATAGTTCCCTTTGGAGTTCACCTCCCTAAATTTACACAACGGAAAGAGGCATCTCTGGTACCCCTCATAACAACATCTACTTCTTTCAGCTTTGTTTTCATTTTAATGAACAATAATGCAATCCTTAGACTCGAGGTAGCCTTGTGGTAGCGCGCTGGATTTCGGTGCTGAGGGTGCTCGAATCGAATCCCCGCAAAGCACCACTAAAATACCTCCGTTTGTGTCGTCCCTTCATAGGGGTTAATGCTAGTCCGCCTGTATGGTGCTCCCATAATAAAGTAGCCAGAAAAAAACTATGGTGAATAACAGGTGAATGTCTTCCGACAAAGTGCCTCCACATTGGAAAAAAAAAAGAAATTCGGACCCTAAGACGCACCCCAATTTTAAGTCATTTTTTTACGTAAAAAGGTGCGTCTTATGGACCAAAAAATATGATATATACACTGCTGGCCACCCAAATTGCAACACCAAGAAAGACAAGAGATATCACAACAAAATTTATTTTGTAGATAACATGTTGACCAAGTATCAAATGATTAAATTTATAGACTTCTGTGAAGTGTGGTTCCTGCCAAAATCAGTAGCCAGAGTAGCCGCCATTGTTGGAGATCACCGCTGCCACATGCCTCGGCATTGATTCAAAGAGACTTTGGATGAGTTCTTGGGGTACAGCAGACCAAGCAGCTTCCACACGTTGCCAAAGTTGATCTGCTGTGGCAGCTGGGGATAGAATCTGGGTCAATCGTAGAGCAACCATGGACCACATGTTTTCTATCGGTGAAAGATCCGGAGAGCGAGGCGGCCAGGGAAGCAATTCAATCTGGCGATTGACGAAGAACCGTTGGACAATGCGTGCCACGTGTGGTTGCGCATTTTCCTGTTGAAATATGGCTGTGGGCAAGCCCTGAAGGTAAGGAAGGACAACTGGCTCCAACACCTCGGAGATGTAGCGCTGGCTGTTTAAAGTACTGGCAATGCGTACTAGAGGTGTGCGAGAGTGATATCCAATACCGCCCCAACCCATAATACCCGGTGCAGGACCAGTGTGGCGGTGCATAACGCATCTGTTCAGCATCCTCTCTTCACGGTGTCTCCAGACTCGAATGCGACCATCGTGGTGTTGCAGACAGAAGCGTGACTGGTCAGAAAAGACAATTTCATTCCATTCTGCCGTCCACATCCTTCTGTCATCGCACCATTGGCGGCGGCGACGTCTGTGGTTCTGCGTCAAGGGTAGAAAAATCAATGGACGTCTTGCGGACAGACCACTCTGCTGTAAACGGCGTCGAATGGTACGCGCAGACACTGGATGATGCGTTACAGACTGCATGTGCTGTGCTATGGTTCGTGATGTGACTGAGCGATCCGTTACTGCCATGCGCACAATTTGCCTGTCATCACGTGAAGTGGTGCGCTGAGGTGGATGCGATCGAACACGCCGGTCCGTCTCACCCTCCTGCATCCAACGATCACATATCCGCATTACAGTTGTTTGGTTTCGTCCAACATGACTACCGATTTCCCTGAAAGATAATCCACAATCTCGGTAGGCCACTATCCTTCCTCTGTCGAACTCGGATACTTGATCAAAAGATGATCGCTGTTTTCGACGAGGCATAATTGATCGTTTTTTTTTTGAAAAAACCACAAGAAAAACACAATTGCCGAACTTGAAATCGTCGAAATCTCCAAGCCTTAAATAGCGCTTTGAAGTGGCGCCACAAGCGCGCGTGATGTGCGTCTGCGCTGAAATTCTAATCATTTGCATATCTCACCTCCGCTAATGCATGTTGTAAATTTCATGTTATTTGCATGTTTTCTTCAGGGTGTTGCATTTACAGTGGCCAGCAGTGTGTGTATATATATATATAGAGAGAGAGAGAGAAAGCTATGGCATAAATGAAACGTCTCAAAATTGAAGGAAATAAGGCCAGAAAATTTTGAACATGTGGAAGGATGCCCATTTTAATAACTATTTTGCTCTTTTATCTCGGAAATATTATAATGCGATCAGTTTTAAGTGCCCTCTGTCTAGATGTCTAGAATTTCAGCTCCTTGTTTACTCTTGACAGAAGACACGTATTAAATATATCAACATTGTCCGAATTCGTGTGCCCTATCATAGGTTTCATATTACGCTTAGCACCAGGCTATATTTTCCTTGTTAGCCTCAGTTATGGCGCTTATGTAATAAACCTTAGAAACGAAATAACTAACATTGTAACCTTTCCATTATTTGGCTCCTTGTGTTAGGTACGAACTAAAATAAATACTGGATGATTAAATCTATTTCTGTTATTTAATCTACTTTGTAACTGTATATTATATATTTATCTATAATTTTAAATTCCTATTTTAATTAGCATTAAATAATGCAGAAAAAGAGAACAAAAATTCAGAGGCATAAAAATTAAGTTACATTGAATATATACTAGATAAACACTGAAACTAGGAATAATAAAAAAAAGCATTATAATATTCCTATATTTGCATTTTTCCATTTCTATATCTAGTGTTACCATCTTTTTCTCAGTAAAAAAGAGAGCGGACAGTTTTAAGAGTGCTATTTAAATAATATGTGCTAATTCAAGGACGCGATGTGGTTTGTGGGCTAGATATACCACAAGACGTGGTTTGGATTGCTTTCATAAGAATTTAGAGAGGAAACTACAACGTATACGGCTTTAGGTGACATAAAGGTCGAGAATCCAGAGTCATAAGGGGGGTGATAATTTGGTAAAGGAAAACAACTGATTAAATTTACAGAAAGGGGGGAAAACGTTTGCCTGTGCCAGATAAAAATTATGCTACAGTTGTTAAGGGTCAGCAAAGTTGCATCAGGTAGCAACCAACAAAAATTGCATAATTAAGTCGATACCCGTTAAAAGTGCTTTTTTTTTTCAAAACATGAAAGAATATTCTGTCTTTAAGAAATTTTGTTTTTTTCATTTAAATTTGTGGTATTTTGGGAAACGTAGATAGTACTTAAATATTAATCCACCATTCACCGAAATTTTATACCGCATTGAACAAAATGGGCTTAACCTTTTAGACTTAGCCATATTTCTTATCCTATTATTTTTGTTCAATAATTTCCTGTTGCTTTTCCTACCATAGTCCAGTACAGCATGTTGCCATTTTTTTATTTGGTAACTTCCAATGAGAGGACTAAAATAGTTCTAGACTATGTAGTTTCCATAAATAAAGCTCAAAGGTAGTTAAATATTCTCCTTACCTTCCGACAAAATTGCATAAATATGAGCAGTAAATAGGAGAGTGGTGATTAAAGTTCCTTTTCCTAAACACTTTAAAATTTGAATGCGTCCCTCACTCTCAGAAATTGCCGTGCTTATTCTTTATATAATCACGGTGACTATTTTGAGGCTATCGTTCTCGAGTGATTTAAACACTCTGAAAGTTTCAAACTGAAATTTGACTCGGGTGAAATGAATTTCCTCTACATAACACGTTAGTCTGTGTATGTTGCATATATACAGAGCTCGTGTTTGGATTGGGAAAAAAAAAAGAGTCAAATAGACTACATAAATTTAACACTAAGTAGTAAATATTAAAAAGGGCGAGTTAAATTTTCGAAAAAGCATGAAATTAAGTGGGCGAATGCGAGCCAAGAGCGAGCTCTTCATATGTGTGTGTGTGTGTGTAATAAGTTGAAAAATTTTTGATTAAGGATTGCAATATTAGTTGTTGTTTCTAATGCCCCCTGGTTAGAAGTTCCAAACTAGGTGCATATAGGCTTCGGCCTGAAGTGTGCGACTCCAGTTTATATAGTACCACAAGGGTCAGAGTTCGTCTTAGCTAGTTTCCACCTCAATTATGACCGAGAGTCTCCAAGGGGCGACATCTGGGGAGATCGTACCCTCTCCCACCCTCTCTGACCTCATTAAGGGACTTTCCGGTCTCCTTATTTAACGTGCCCCTATCCGGTCTAGACACGGAGGTATTTAATGGCGTGTGTCGGGATTCGATTCAAGCCCCCTCAACACCGAAAGCCAGCACGCTGCCAAAAGGCTACCTCGCGTCTAAAGATTGCACTATTATTCATCAAAATGAAAACAAAGTTCAAGGAAGTGCATGTTTAGTATAATTGCTAGAATAGCATGGCAGCCTTTTCCATTGTAAAAACAAAATATGATAAAAAAAAAGATAAAACTAAACGCTAAAAGCTGCAGGAGAAAACTAAACTATGATTTCTAGAGAAAAATGGCTGGATAATAGTATCTTTACACATCGTCAGTACCGACAGTATTATTATACGGGAGGGAAAAACAAATGAACGGATGATCCCAACTCTCCCAGCACTTCTATTGAAAAATAAAATGTAACAGTAAAAAGCTGTTTGGACGATTCTAGGAAGAGAGAAGCACATATATGCAAAATATTCTCATAAAAAATATAAAAAGTTGTGCGTGAAAGAAAAACACATTTCTCAAAAATTTATTACTCTGCATGCGGAAAAAAAAAATTATGGAAAAAAAAAGGAATTTTCTTTTCCAACATGTGGTAGGAACGACCGTAAAAAATGTGAAACACGATAAATCCTCTCATTTTTCAAAGAGGCGTTTACGTGACAATCATCTTTTTTTTTTCTTCTTTGATCTAAATTAAGACAAGCTTGAAAATGATACAAAAGAACGGATGGCTCTTCGCTGAAACGCTAACCATAAAACAATCCTCCACGTCTCGGGATGCCACGAACCCTTCATATATAAACGGGTACATACTGGAATTAGAGTGTCTTGGAGCTAGCTCGAGGAGCCCCCTGAAAGGAATTGAGTCACTCAACCGCAAGGATTTCCCGCTCTTTTTATTTTAAGTTTGCCACGCTGAAGGGAAGGAGAAAAAAAGCACGGTTTACTCGAGCGATTGCATCGTAATTAGGCTTCATCTCATGCTTCCTTCCCCCTTTTTACGAGAGCTGACTTAATTAGTTGTGCAACAGCTCTGTTAATGGGAATAAGCGGGCAGTTAGCTGATCTATTTTGTAAGGCGACCGATGACTCTGTTGGAGAGGCTGCTAGTTTGTTCTCTGGGACAAGATCAACGACCTATCTATCGGTGGAGGAGTTTTAATAGACACCCTTGAAGACAGTTATAGCAGTTATCAATAAGGAATAGTTACAAGTTGGTTTTCTTAATATCGTTATTTCACTATGACATCACTATGTCTTCATTTCGTAGCTATGATTATTTAAACTTTGTAATTATAGCACAGAAGGACAATATCCATTCATTGGTTGGTGGTACCATGTTTTCATTTGTCATCGGTAGTAACTAATGGTGCCTCTAGTTAAGAATTTTGTTTTCCATGCTGAATTTTCTTCGAGGATGTTGTTAGACGACTTTTGACACTGTATAACGCGTGGACTACGCTGTATGCGCATTATTTAAAAAAAAAAAAAAATCACCTGTGGCCCAAGGCTTCAACCTGGATTTTGTGTATTCCGAAAAGATGAACTAAAACTTAAGACTCCTGGAATTCACACACATATTTTTTTGTGACAGAATCTCGTGGGTGTTTTAAGAATTTAGTATCAGGTATATTTTTCTTTAATGCATCGTTTGTGAGCTGAGATCGAGGGTTTTATTATAGCCTGTACGATCGACGTTGCACCTGAAATGGGCTGTATTTAAAACTGAATTACCCTATTGTAGGTTAAAATATATACAGTGGACGCTTGTTAATTCGAACTCAAAAGGTTCTCAGAAAAAAGTTCGAATTATCCGAAGTTCGAATTATCCGATGTTAAGAGAAAATATATAACTTTAAATGTGTATCACTGAAGAAAATCTCCTAGTATGTATAACCCCAGAAAATATATTATACTATGTTATCTAAAGTTAAACATATTAAAAAGCAATACAGACTTACTTTAATCATAAAATGAAGCAGAAGATACGCAGTATAAAGTAAACTTTTATTAAAAATATGAAATACACTTTGGGGAAAAACTGTAAAATGGATGTTTGTTTCTGTTTATGATGCCTACATTATTCAGCCAGCTTCTCGATTTGAAGTAAACATTTCAATTCATTTTCAGAGGAAGGTTCCATCTGAATAAATGCTTTCAGAGTTTTAATAGATTCCATTATGGCTTTGTCCATTATGGCCGCATTAAAAATATCTTTCGGCAGGTAAGTAGAGAAAAGCCCTGGCAGTTTCCTACCGAAATTAGTGCATACGTCTTCGTTAACATCAGAGCTTTGGCCACATACAGTTTGATAAGAAATATTGTGCCTTGACTTAAATCGTGAAAGCCATCCATCACTGCATTTAAAATCTTCAATACCCATTCGACTTGCCAATTCATCAGCCTTCGTCAGCACTAGGGGTCCATTTATCGGAAAATTTCGAAATCTAACATCCTGGAACCATAGCAGTAGAGCTTTTTCTAGATATTCTTGGGATGCATTTCCCATGCGCTTCCTTCCTCTAGCAAATTTTGATTTTTCCCATGAATCTAAAATTGACTCCTTGTTTTTCAAATTAGTTGACAAGGCATTTTTTTTAATTCCATAGTCAGCTGCTAACTTTGTTTTACATTCGACATTCTCTACTTTCTTTAAAATTTCTACCTTTGTTTCCAAAGTTAGAGTTTTGTACTTTCCACGTGTAGACATCCTGAATTTTTACACGTTCACACCGTACAATGAGGAAGAAAAACTAGACCAGATATGGAAGAAAGACTAGATATGTTTAATTTTAGATAACATAGTATAATATATTTTCTGGGGTTATACATACTAGGAGAGTTTCTTCTTCAGTGATTCACATTTAAAGTTATATATTTTCTCTTAACATCGGATAATTCGAACTTCGGATAATTCGAACTTTTTTCTGAGAACCTTTGAGTTCGAATTAACGAGCGTCCACTGTATAACTGACGCAGCTCCCTAGAATCTGTAGTAAAGACTAGTTTTTCTGAAATTCTAAGAAAATCGATCCAAATAAAGGAAAATTGCTTTTTCCGTTTAGCACTAATAAGAAGGACAATAGCTACTAACGTTTAGCGGACATGCAATAGTCTAGGAATGCAGGCATGTGCTTCTTTACACAGAAAAGAAATTTTGACACACAAAATAATAAATACAGTGTGTATTTTCTCCATTAAACGAGGAAAATGAATTTTTTTTTTGTCAAATTTTTAGTTCGAATTAACCGAAGTGATAAAAATTTAGTTCGAATTAATGAGATATTTTTATCATTAACTCCAATACAAGTTTTTTGGGACCTTTGGATTAGTTCGAATTAACCGAAAGTTCGAATTAACCGAGTTCGAATTAACGAGCGTCCACTGTAATTCCAAACTTTGTAATAGTATTCCGTCTTTTCATCGGAGTTATGTAATTATATACATTAATTTTTTATTTAGCTTAAATACAATATCATGGATCATCGATATAATACTAAAACATTGAGATTGTTTGTCAGTAATCCAATTTAAAAAAAGTCAAAAGCAAAAGCAAAATCAGGGACCACGGGTTTCCATGTTTTAATTACTTTTAATTATAGTTCAAAATGCTCGCCCTTAATTATAGACGAAAAAGTCCGATTTTTAAAAACTTCATTATTCTGATCTGTCGCCTGAAAGAGAAATCTTTTGTATACTGTAAAATTATTTTACTATCAGAAAAATTGCGCCAGATCCGTATTATGGCTCTAGAATTGGGGAGGGGGCTAAGAATTAATAGAAATGAAAACAAGTATCACATATTCTCTCAGACAGTGTTCCATTATGAACCGCCATTTTCTAACCTTCATTGTCTTTACATTTTCTTGG
The DNA here is from genome assembly GCA_907164885.2 of Dolomedes plantarius. Taxonomy (NCBI): domain Eukaryota; kingdom Metazoa; phylum Arthropoda; class Arachnida; order Araneae; family Dolomedidae; genus Dolomedes; species Dolomedes plantarius. The sequence continues at coordinate 82,254,552 of OU015492.1, forward strand.
GACAACAAAAATTTCGGTACTGAGGGTGCTCGGATCGAATCCTGACAAGCTCTGTTAAATACCCTTGTGTCAAGGACGGATATGGGCACGCTGAATCCGTAGACCGGAAAGTCCTTCTATGAGGTCAGTGGGTGAGGAAGGTACGATCCCCGAAGATTTGACCCCTGGGGGAGCTCGGTCAAAATTGTGTTGTCACCTAGCCAAGACGGACTCTAACCCTTGTGGTGCTATTATAAACCAGAGCCGCACAACTGAGCCCGAACCCTATATGTGCCTAGTCTAGCACTTTCGGCCAGGGGGCATTAGGAACGACAACAACAACAGGACAACAAGTAAATTTTAGAATTTTCAACAGATTACTGTCCATTATACAGTTTTTTTCAACGGATGTCCTTGTATAAGCTGACGATTTTCCAAATGACTGCACCCTTGTCTCAACCAAAATCAGCTTCAAGGGTGTGAGGTTTTCTTTGCGATCATAAAACTATACGATGGAAAAATCTTTTTTCTCTACCGATTTTTAGGCTCCAGATTTGAATATTCTCCTCCTCTTGATTACGCCGATGTAAAACAATAATCCTGAGAATAAAAGTTCCAGTTATGATGAAACTAAAATCGCCTAATCGTCGAAACAGAGAAAATCAAAAAGCGATAACGAGCTAATCATGGCAACCATGCTTGCAAAATGCAAATTTTCCAGCTGACCGTCAGAACGAGCGGAAGTTTGGGAAGAGAAAGTGGATCCAAGTCGCACGGAGTTCATTAAGATAGTGTATAATGGGGAGTCACTTAGAGGAGGGGGAATGACATGGAACCTCTCACTATTATCTCCACCATGCGGATAAGTGTCTGCAAAAGCCATAGATTAGGGAGATAGTGCAAGATGTCCTGTTGCTTTTCAGTGTCATGAGTGTTCCTAGCTTAATGTTCTATTTACGGCTGAAAACAGGTTGTCGTTCTTCAGGTCATTTGCAAATGAAACAATGATTCAAAAACGTATTACGGGAGATGACAGTATCTTGTAGATAGAGCATCTAAAAAAATTGCAATCTTAACACAGTCTTTATACTGACACAATAATACTTCATTAAAGAGTCATCGAGGTATTATGTCACTCTATTTATCACGTCATTTTAACGTCATTGTAGAATATAATAGGTTATCGTCCGTCAGGTCCTCATTCGTAAAATGAAAGAATATATATTTTTTTAATTTGTCAGTTTGAAGTGTTTTACGCTGACGTTTTTCCGTATACTGTTGTCTGTAAGAACCCCTTTTTTTTCATTTGTTTAGTTGTGTTATGATGACCTTTAGAAGATCATTTATGGTGTGATTGCTCATGGATTAGGAATGCCTCGTCTCATGGATAGTAAAAGGGGATTAGTCTATTGTAGATAGTTCTTTTTCAGTATTATCACCAAATGCGTGATCTTGAATAATTCTGTTATGATATTTGTGAATTCTCTTAAACGATATTCGTATAAAATGCGTGGGCTGGGATCATTCAGCAGGGAAGTTGTTGGTAGAGGCCACCCTCTTCTGCCTTCTTTTTCCCTTTTCTCCCCCCCCCCCTTTTTCCCAAAAATGAGGTCCTTCGTTTATTGTCATTTGGGATATTCATTTTCATCGTCGATATTTACAATAAGCAGTCTGCTAGAGGATGAAGGCTAGATTCCTTCAAAACTTGTCGAAGATTTTTTCTGCATCGCTGTGGATAATTAGATTACAACCTATTTGTGCATGTGCAGCAAATGTTATCTCTACTAATTTTTCAACTTCTCCAATTTTGATATATCTACGTAGCTTGTTTTCTTTCGGACTTTTGAGTTATAAGAATAGATCAAGCTAATTATTCTCTAGTGCAATAAATCATTTAAACGAGGCTCTAAAGGATTCATAACACAAAGGGATCATTTCGCCTTTAGAATGCCTGCTACTAAGTATAGGTGAAACAGGAAAAATGTCTAAATATTTCCGATTTTTACAGCGTACACAGGCCACTGCGATAGGATCGAAGCCTTTGGCGCCACGTCTTGTTCCATATCTCTGCTGATTCGATCTTTGACCCTAAGGGCTCAGCATGGGTTTTGGAATTTCCGCCAGTGTCCGAAAATGTTGTTTTGGTTGTTTTAGAGCAAAAATTTGTTCTGTAAGAGGAGAGGGTGTTCGCACGTTGCCCCTTGTCTATGTTTCCTGGAAATTTCCCTCTCGGGGTCTGGGGATGAAGTCCGCTTACAGGCTTCCTTTTGCTGAGTCACAAAACTCTCGGTGGTATTATATTTTTAAAAGATAACCTGAAACGTCGATTACACGTTTCTTGGTTATTCGATTTTGTACTAAAATTTCCAAATCTCCGGTAGACTTGAATTGAAGAGAAACTGAGCTCAGCCTAAATTTCCACTAAATGTATCTCTCCTAACATGGCAAAGAAAAAAAAGTATTCTTCCTAAGACTGTCTGTTTTGCTGAAGATAAAGGGGAGTGAACTACCAAACGCAACGAGCATGTTCAGTCGTTGTTTATTTGAAGAACATGGTTGCTTTTGACGCCAACACTGTTACCTGTAGATGAACTGTTTGACGAGACAAAATAATCCAGATCTGTAGCAAAAAGCATAAAGAAAGCACTCTAGCTTTGCAAGATTTACTTGCCAGTGTTTTGACACTACACTGCGCTCTAGAAGTTTAACTTCCTTGTACCTGAGGTTTTACGTCCGATATTTCAAGCTACGATAAGTCTCCACCTTTCTCACAGAAAGCGGCAGCTCGTAACTCTATCCTAAAAATCAGTTTTTAAGGTATATTTTTCGCAATAAATAATAGTTTTAATTCTAAAAGTTAGAATTACTAGAATTTCTGTACTTTGAAAAGTAGCATAAAAATCCTTGAATGCTTTGATAAAATATTACCTCCTTCTACCTTAAAGGGTTGTGCTTCAATATTGTATCAAATCTTCAATGTCCTGTACACCCTTGTTACCTGTAAACTTTTTTTTTTTTAATGATGATCGGGTATATCACAGGATCTCAAACATTTTTATGTTCTACTCCTTGTGGGCATACTGACCGTAGCGCTTCAAACCAAACCAAATCAAACCAAACCTTGTGTCATGACTAAAAATCTAAAATATTCTGATGGTAAAATTTTTGGAAATCACTGCTTCAAAAAAAAAAAAAACTTGTCTACCTAAGTAGCTTTAAAAAGTGTTCGTAACAGCATAGTTATTAACACAGTTTTAAATGAATTAAAATATTGCATTTAAGAAAGATACAATGACGTAATAGATGGTGATATTGTGTATGTACTGAGGCAATTCTGGTTAGCTTGTTTATTTCTATGACAGGTAAATTTTAACGTTTATATTACCGGTACTTAAAGCGGTGTAATTTAGTAGCTGTCACTAATCTTAAAACCCCATATTAAGCAATGGGGAATTTTCATTTCGTTATTTTCCTAATAACTTATAAGAAAATGTATATTTAAAAAAAGTTTTTATATCAGATTAAATGTTTAAGTAACAAGCACGAATTTTTTAAATTTTATTTTTATTTTTTAATTAATTAATTTATTTTTTTGGATGACATCAGTATATGGATGATATAGATAAAATCAAAATCATTTCTTGCAAAATTAAAATAGTTAAAAAGTGATTATTTCATTTAAAGATCTACTCTCAGATTTTTAAAACAGAATTCAAAAATATGCATTTTCTAACGGGAAAACATCCCCATAGCTTAATATGAAAATGGAAGTCTGTGATGTCAATGGGTTCATTGACTTAGCAAATAGCGTCTGTAATTTAAATGGCAGACAATCTTTTCTTAAAATTTAATATTATTGATGTACGGAAAATTATAAAATCATTATTTTACAAGAAAAAAATCGTAATTGTTATAAATACAGCATTAATAAGGGCGAATCCAAGGTCAAAGATTGCTGGTATGTTGCAGGTGCGTACATTTACAAGCTTAATTACCTGCAGTATGTGCCAGATGCCCTTAGTAGTAATGATGCTGCGGCCTCTTTTCGAATGACCATTCGTTACGATTGCCTTGTTAAATATCTACTTCGTCTAGGGACACTTCTAAATCCCAACTGTTCCTTTGTAATTATCCTGAGTACATGGATATCCTGTATTTAGACAACAATTCGGTACTCTCTGTTGGACTTCCGATCTTTGCCACAGATACTGGCAAGGAAGCTTTTGGGTATATTTTAACCTTCTTTTGTTGGTTTGTTTATATCATAGTTTTGTTTTATTTTCAAGCCCTGTGCCAATTTGTACTGTTTTATTCAAATTCTGCAACACATTTTATCTGTTAATCGAAAAAAAATAATAAAGCACTAAGGCAACAAACTCTAATAACATAAAAAAATGTCAGGCAGTCTCTTCTAACGAAACTACCGCGGGTTATTAATGAAGGATTACTTATCGTTGCTTATCTCTTTTGTATGTATATATGTATGTATGGGTTATGTAAATAGTATGTATCTATATATGTACATATGTGTATATATATATATATATATATATATATATATATATATATATATATATATATATATATATATATATATACACACATATGTATGTCAAAATTTTGTCGCATTTTGGTACTTTTCTGTTTAACTGTTTATTGCTTGCCCAAGCGATACAGACTGGGTTTGGCGTGCTGCCAAAATTATAACTCGTGACACAGGACATCTGAAATTTTGCTTTCCGAAGGACCGTTATGCAGGAACGTAATCCTACGTTAAAAATGTAACTAAGTATGCCTTCAAATGGAGTATAATAATTTGTGAAGTTTTCAGGAAATCAAAGGGAAAAATTCTCCCTATTGTCGATGTTGATATTATCTTACTTTTTCCCTTCCTGACAGTCTAGAAGTGGTGCACGTAACTTGAACTCTACTACAGTAATAGTTTTTTAAATCCACGGGTGTACATTTTACATATTACATATAAATTAGTTACGATAAGGTTACTTGCTGTGTTATAGATCAAGTCTACCAAATAACTTATAATACCTTTTCCTTTTTACTCAGTGAATATTTTATATTTCTAAGGTGCCACCCACATCGTGCGGGGGTAAGCAACGTGAGCTTCCCCGCAGTAGGCTGGGGTTCGAATCCGACTAAGGCATGGACGTTCCTGTGCTATTCCCTCATAGGAGAGTGATGTTGTTTCACACATATAGTGCTCCTATAATAAAGAAGCCAATAAAATAGTAGTATACGCGTTGACGAATGTCCTCAGATAAGTAACTAAAGCAACTGAAATATATAAGAAATAGTTGAAAGAGAAAACCAGTATGAGCACTAAAGCTATTTGCAGCCAGGAACTAAAAACATGAAAAGATAAGTATGAAAGAGGTTTTAGACAGCATCTCTTCGTCAGCGGTGTCAATACTGTCTAAAAACCAATGGATTGTTTCCGATAAGTATGATCTATACAATAATATATATATATATATATATATATATATATATATATATATATATATATATATATATATATATATATATATATATATATATATTTCAGTTAATGCAGATAAGTTTGATTGATTAACTGCGTCATTCGGGCAAAGGACTAATAAAATTTCGTAATTATAACAAGCACAGCTGAACATATATAAGACAAAAAAAAAATCCAAGAAAAAAATTTTCATTCCCGGGTTTTTTATCTGCAAGATAGTGCTCGAAAACTAATTGCAATTAAAATTTTAGCTTTTCACATGATGATACATGGAGGCAATTACTTAATAGCGCCTATTTTATTCAAAATTTAAATACCGATGAATTAATAAATTAAAGTACTATTTTTATATTAAATCTTATAATGGAAAATTTTCATCAATTCCAAAGAATTTCTGTTCATAATCCTCAGAAGTAGAATGGCACATTTGAAGTGCATATCCATCAAGGTCTCTTATACATTTGATCATAGTTTGCCGGTAGGGTTTTGATAGCGAAATCTCAAATGGCGTACATCGATACTAATTCCTGTTTACACGGGATAATTGACTTGCAAATAATTATTTTACTTTCAAAATAATAACACGATAGTATTCTTTTTTTCTCTACTGCGGGGTATTGTTTTCTAATGAAAAACTTCAATAGACCTGATCTTTTGCAAAATATAAATTCTGCTGAAATTTTTTGTAACTTCGTTACATTTTTTTACATATATAAATATGTCCGACTGATCATATAAAAATAAAAATTACGAGCTCCGGACATGTCTACACAGGATTTATCGAGACATGTTCCCGTAGTTATTGAAATTATGCAATCATTATTTTCTAGAATTTATTGTAGTATTTCAGATGTGCAAGGCTAGTATACATTTTTACACAAAAATTTTCCAGCAGTTACATTATATTTTTATCTGAGATCCTAGCCAGCTACATTAAGTTAATCTTTTTTTATTTAAGAAATGATTTTTTCTCATGCGACCTAACCCTTGCTCTCTTACGCTATCTCTCTCCTCGACCTCTTTAAGATAAGCACTTCACGACACTCCTTTATGTGCTGCTGACTGCAATAAACTAGAATTATGAGTTATCTACACCACTACACGATGTTAGTGATGATTTTTATAACTTTTAATTGCATGTTTGTCGCTCGCAACGAATTTCAACTTCTGGGAGCCTCCGAAAAAGCTAGCCAGCATTATCTACCGTCCTGCAGATAGTTTCTGACAGGATGAGAGATACTCCAGTCGTGCACGCTTCAGATCCTTTGAGTCGCCTCTTTATTTAGGAATGAAGGGTCTGGTTCTCTTCTGTTTTTCTTGTCTAAATTTTGTGTTAGTGAAATGAAAGTATTGCATAAATATCACTTCGATTTTATTATATGTGGCCACGCATCGAGAAATTTCCGAATATTTATTATGAAATAAAGTTAGGATATAATCTTATATAGACATGTTTATATTTTCTATTTTTCATGCTTTGTATTTGTTTAAAGGAATTAAGTAACTCAGGGCAACGTTAATGCAGCCAACATTTGTTAAAAAAGTTTTCTTATGATACATACACCAGGGTAAGAAACGGTATAAATAATACTAAAGAATAAAGAAAGTTTTTGAAAAGTTCATAATCATGTGTAATACCTTAGGCCATGTAGGTTTGCTTTAATGGATGCGTGGAAACGTGTGTGAAAATTGAACAATATGTTTTTATATGAATGAATTACTAAATTTTTAACACCAGACCTTTTGATTATTAACGTTGTAAAGTTGGAACTAAAACTGGTTGATCAAAACTAGTAATATTTTGTGGTTGATCAAAACTAGTAATATTTTATTAATAGCTTCCTTTTAAACAGCAAATAACATTGAAATTTTTTTTCAATTTGAATGTTTGAAACATAGATCTAGTTGAATCTAAGTGATACTTTTTTTAATTCCTTAGTCACTGCAAAATTCGTCTAAAAATCGGCCAAAGGTTAAATCTACTCTTGTCTTTTCTGTCTTATTTTTTTCTCCTTTTCTTACTTCCAAAAAGTTAATGTTCAGTTTTTGAGATATATTCTTCTGAGATAAGTCGAGTTTTCATCTGAATTAATGTGGAAATTAAGAACTTTAATATTTTAGCCGTAGCTTAACCATTAGTTATTGAAATTATTAAAATTTTTGGCTGTTTTAAAATGTGCAATTTTCGATGAATAAAACACGATGTTCATACTTATATGCATGTTCAGAAAAAAAATTTCATATTCGATGGAATATTTATTTTTCTATAGAAATTAACCACAGTTGAAATTACATTTGCATCATTTTGATTGATTACAATCTAATATTCCATTTGTTATTGTAATTACTTTCCTTGAAAATAAATAGAAAAAAAAATGAAAAGCACCTATATATATATATATATATATATATATATATATATATATATATATATATATATATATATATATATATATATATATATATATATATATATATATATATATTTCAGTTAATGCAGATAAGTTTGATTGATTAACTGCGTCATTCGGGCAAAGGACTAATAAAATTTCGTAATTATAACAAGCACAGCTGAACATATATAAGACAAAAAAAAAAATCCAAGAAAAAAATTTTCATTCCCGGGTTTTTATCTGCAAGATAGTGCTCGAAAACTAATTGCAATTAAAATTTTAGCTTTTCACATGATGATACATGGAGGCAATTACTTAATAGCGCCTATTTTATTCAAAATTTAAATACCGATGAATTAATAAATTAAAGTACTATTTTTATATTAAATCTTATAATGGAAAATTTTCATCAATTCCAAAGAATTTCTGTTCATAATCCTCAGAAGTAGAATGGCACATTTGAAGTGCATATCCATCAAGGTCTCTTATACATTTGATCATAGTTTGCCGGTAGGGTTTTGATAGCGAAATCTCAAATGGCGTACATCGATACTAATTCCTGTTTACACGGGATAATTGACTTGCAAATAATTATTTTACTTTCAAAATAATAACACGATAGTATTCTTTTTTCTCTACTGCGGGGTATTGTTTTCTAATGAAAAACTTCAATAGACCTGATCTTTTGCAAAATATAAATTCTGCTGAAATTTTTTGTAACTTCGTTACATTTTTTTACATATATAAATATGTCCGACTGATCATATAAAAATAAAAATTACGAGCTCCGGACATGTCTACACAGGATTTATCGAGACATGTTCCCGTAGTTATTGAAATTATGCAATCATTATTTTCTAGAATTTATTGTAGTATTTCAGATGTGCAAGGCTAGTATACATTTTTACACAAAAATTTTCCAGCAGTTACATTATATTTTTATCTGAGATCCTAGCCAGCTACATTAAGTTAATCTTTTTTATTTAAGAAATGATTTTTTCTCATGCGACCTAACCCTTGCTCTCTTACGCTATCTCTCTCCTCGACCTCTTTAAGATAAGCACTTCACGACACTCCTTTATGTGCTGCTGACTGCAATAAACTAGAATTATGAGTTATCTACACCACTACACGATGTTAGTGATGATTTTTATAACTTTTAATTGCATGTTTGTCGCTCGCAACGAATTTCAACTTCTGGGAGCCTCCGAAAAAGCTAGCCAGCATTATCTACCGTCCTGCAGATAGTTTCTGACAGGATGAGAGATACTCCAGTCGTGCACGCTTCAGATCCTTTGAGTCGCCTCTTTATTTAGGAATGAAGGGTCTGGTTCTCTTCTGTTTTTCTTGTCTAAATTTTGTGTTAGTGAAATGAAAGTATTGCATAAATATCACTTCGATTTTATTATATGTGGCCACGCATCGAGAAATTTCCGAATATTTATTATGAAATAAAGTTAGGATATAATCTTATATAGACATGTTTATATTTTCTATTTTTCATGCTTTGTATTTGTTTAAAGGAATTAAGTAACTCAGGGCAACGTTAATGCAGCCAACATTTGTTAAAAAAGTTTTCTTATGATACATACACCAGGGTAAGAAACGGTATAAATAATACTAAAGAATAAAGAAAGTTTTTGAAAAGTTCATAATCATGTGTAATACCTTAGGCCATGTAGGTTTGCTTTAATGGATGCGTGGAAACGTGTGTGAAAATTGAACAATATGTTTTTATATGAATGAATTACTAAATTTTTTAACACCAGACCTTTTGATTATTAACGTTGTAAAGTTGGAACTAAAACTGGTTGATCAAAACTAGTAATATTTTGTGGTTGATCAAAACTAGTAATATTTTATTAATAGCTTCCTTTTAAACAGCAAATAACATTGAAATTTTTTTTCAATTTGAATGTTTGAAACATAGATCTAGTTGAATCTAAGTGATACTTTTTTTAATTCCTTAGTCACTGCAAAATTCGTCTAAAAATCGGCCAAAGGTTAAATCTACTCTTGTCTTTTCTGTCTTATTTTTTTCTCCTTTTCTTACTTCCAAAAAGTTAATGTTCAGTTTTTGAGATATATTCTTCTGAGATAAGTCGAGTTTTCATCTGAATTAATGTGGAAATTAAGAACTTTAATATTTTAGCCGTAGCTTAACCATTAGTTATTGAAATTATTAAAATTTTTGGCTGTTTTAAAATGTGCAATTTTCGATGAATAAAACACGATGTTCATACTTATATGCATGTTCAGAAAAAAAATTTCATATTCGATGGAATATTTATTTTTCTATAGAAATTAACCACAGTTGAAATTACATTTGCATCATTTTGATTGATTACAATCTAATATTCCATTTGTTATTGTAATTACTTTCCTTGAAAATAAATAGAAAAAAAAATGAAAAGCACCTATATATATCTATATATATATATATATATATATATATATATATATATATATATATATATATATATATATATATATTTCAGTTAATGCAGATAAGTTTGATTGATTAACTGCGTCATTCGGGCAAAGGACTAATAAAATTTCGTAATTATAACAAGCACAGCTGAACATATATAAGACAAAAAAAAAATCCAAGAAAAAAATTTTCATTCCCGGGTTTTTATCTGCAAGATAGTGCTCGAAAACTAATTGCAATTAAAATTTTAGCTTTTCACATGATGATACATGGAGGCAATTACTTAATAGCGCCTATTTTATTCAAAATTTAAATACCGATGAATTAATAAATTAAAGTACTATTTTTATATTAAATCTTATAATGGAAAATTTTCATCAATTCCAAAGAATTTCTGTTCATAATCCTCAGAAGTAGAATGGCACATTTGAAGTGCATATCCATCAAGGTCTCTTATACATTTGATCATAGTTTGCCGGTAGGGTTTTGATAGCGAAATCTCAAATGGCGTACATCGATACTAATTCCTGTTTACACGGGATAATTGACTTGCAAATAATTATTTTACTTTCAAAATAATAACACGATAGTATTCTTTTTTTCTCTACTGCGGGGTATTGTTTTCTAATGAAAAACTTCAATAGACCTGATCTTTTGCAAAATATAAATTCTGCTGAAATTTTTTGTAACTTCGTTACATTTTTTTACATATATAAATATGTCCGACTGATCATATAAAAATAAAAATTACGAGCTCCGGACATGTCTACACAGGATTTATCGAGACATGTTCCCGTAGTTATTGAAATTATGCAATCATTATTTTCTAGAATTTATTGTAGTATTTCAGATGTGCAAGGCTAGTATACATTTTTACACAAAAATTTTCCAGCAGTTACATTATATTTTTATCTGAGATCCTAGCCAGCTACATTAAGTTAATCTTTTTTTATTTAAGAAATGATTTTTTCTCATGCGACCTAACCCTTGCTCTCTTACGCTATCTCTCTCCTCGACCTCTTTAAGATAAGCACTTCACGACACTCCTTTATGTGCTGCTGACTGCAATAAACTAGAATTATGAGTTATCTACACCACTACACGATGTTAGTGATGATTTTTATAACTTTTAATTGCATGTTTGTCGCTCGCAACGAATTTCAACTTCTGGGAGCCTCCGAAAAAGCTAGCCAGCATTATCTACCGTCCTGCAGATAGTTTCTGACAGGATGAGAGATACTCCAGTCGTGCACGCTTCAGATCCTTTGAGTCGCCTCTTTATTTAGGAATGAAGGGTCTGGTTCTCTTCTGTTTTTCTTGTCTAAATTTTGTGTTAGTGAAATGAAAGTATTGCATAAATATCACTTCGATTTTATTATATGTGGCCACGCATCGAGAAATTTCCGAATATTTATTATGAAATAAAGTTAGGATATAATCTTATATAGACATGTTTATATTTTCTATTTTTCATGCTTTGTATTTGTTTAAAGGAATTAAGTAACTCAGGGCAACGTTAATGCAGCCAACATTTGTTAAAAAAGTTTTCTTATGATACATACACCAGGGTAAGAAACGGTATAAATAATACTAAAGAATAAAGAAAGTTTTTGAAAAGTTCATAATCATGTGTAATACCTTAGGCCATGTAGGTTTGCTTTAATGGATGCGTGGAAACGTGTGTGAAAATTGAACAATATGTTTTTATATGAATGAATTACTAAATTTTTAACACCAGACCTTTTGATTATTAACGTTGTAAAGTTGGAACTAAAACTGGTTGATCAAAACTAGTAATATTTTGTGGTTGATCAAAACTAGTAATATTTTATTAATAGCTTCCTTTTAAACAGCAAATAACATTGAAATTTTTTTTCAATTTGAATGTTTGAAACATAGATCTAGTTGAATCTAAGTGATACTTTTTTTAATTCCTTAGTCACTGCAAAATTCGTCTAAAAATCGGCCAAAGGTTAAATCTACTCTTGTCTTTTCTGTCTTATTTTTTTCTCCTTTTCTTACTTCCAAAAAGTTAATGTTCAGTTTTTGAGATATATTCTTCTGAGATAAGTCGAGTTTTCATCTGAATTAATGTGGAAATTAAGAACTTTAATATTTTAGCCGTAGCTTAACCATTAGTTATTGAAATTATTAAAATTTTTGGCTGTTTTAAAATGTGCAATTTTCGATGAATAAAACACGATGTTCATACTTATATGCATGTTCAGAAAAAAAATTTCATATTCGATGGAATATTTATTTTTCTATAGAAATTAACCACAGTTGAAATTACATTTGCATCATTTTGATTGATTACAATCTAATATTCCATTTGTTATTGTAATTACTTTCCTTGAAAATAAATAGAAAAAAAAATGAAAAGCACCTACAAAGTGTGAGATGAGGGGGGGGGGGGTCTCTTTTATTGCCGTCGCTTGAATAGCCATATTTCCTTTGGCCGACTTTAAGCTTGATACGGAGTTTTGGCATGAAGCATATGAAAATTTCGCCAAGAGAAAATGACGTCATCGGGACGTTAAATACGTAAAATTTACCAGTGTACATTATTGTCGATTAAGAATATAGATCACTGTGACGTCATTTTCGCACGACGAAATTTTCATATGCCCTGGGGCTGAGGTCCTTGGTTTGTTTAAAATTACTGTACCTTGGAACAAAAAAGGGCCAATGTCCAAAACTTTGAAATTTGAGTGACAAATGAAAAAGAAATCGAAATAAATATAATGCTAGAATGAAAGCAAAAACTGTGACTAAAATTGAAAGATGAAACTTGGAAAAATATTTATACACAAACCGTTAGTAAGATTCAAAAAAAAGCTAGTAAGATTTGTAAACTGAAACTGGTGTTCTCTAACATTTGATTAAAATGGAATTTTTGCCCTTTTTGTTCCAAGGTACAGATTTATTCTGTGCTTTGAAAACTTTTTTTTTTAATTTTTTTTTTTAAAATAAAATTCGGAATGGGGACATTGTCCCTCTTTCCTACTAAAATGCCTGAGAAACTACTGTATAGTTTTAGACTATGCGTGTATGTGTTCACCGTTGTGCCCTTTTTCAGGAGAAAATATGTAATAAAATTTCTTGCTGGTAGAAGCATCGATATATTATTTTATGTATATTTCCTAAATGTTTCGTCACTTTCTTCAATAAAGGATTGTTGCAGTTATGTAGAGTTCGATGTCAGATGACATCTCAACGTCTTTTCATTTCTTATTTTCATACCGCTGCGTGTCGAAAATGTCATAATGTTTATGCGCTGCTGAGCACAACTACCTCGTGCCCAGAGCATGGTGATTTATGACTGATAAGGGGACAGCTGTACAAAGGAATATTTTTGAAAGCTCGTCGCTCAGCCGACTAAGAAAAAACTTGCAGATAACTCTTAATTGTAGCTACATATTGAATGCATATAGATGTGTGAACGTATTGAATTTAGGCCTCTGTTTTTGTCCGATAACTTATGAGTATGCATCTGTTCCCTTCGATTTAATATGCATTACAGGGGATAAACAGGATATTAAAGATAAACAGGGGCTTCATTTGTATATCCCCATGGGGTATAGAGAAAAAAAAAGGTTAATTTTTTTACTGTGGTTTTAAACTTATAAAACAAACTGCTGAAGTACAGTATACTGTGTTTATTTATATATTTTTATCTATTTATTTATTTATTTTTAAATGTAGTGTGTGTTTGTGGGAGCGCAAGCGTGTTAAATAAGGTCAACAGTGAAAACAGTAAAGGTTTCGGGGCAAGGCCCCAGACATGTTCTCAGATTATTCTCCTCTCCTCACTGTAACATCTCAGGAATGTGAAAATTGCATTTTAATTTTAAAAACTTCAGTATTTTAATCCTATGCACACTCGAGATAATTATTGAGGCAATAAATGACTTGGTAAACATTACTTTACCCCGCGATAAACCGGTATTGTGGTAGATTTTGAAAGCGAAATTAGTTTTGCACAATAGAAATCAATTCCCACTCGCAAACGCAATTAAAAAAAGACAGAAAGTGAAAACAAAATAAATAAACAAGAGATTAAATACAACCTGAAAGATTACATATTTCATTACGTAGATTTGCATGAGACGCGAAGAAAAGAAAAGAATCGGTCTGTACGCATCTTATGAAACAATACTATGAACAAAGTAATGTTTAATCTGTCCCTCTGAGAAAGATTAAATATGCAATATTTATTTACTCTGGGTTTGTGTTATCTAATGTGTTATTTATGATCTTTTTTATCTCCGAACTGTGTGTCAAATTGTTTTTTCCTCTGCTACCGCATTGCCCCCGTTATTCTCAGCTTTAAATCAATACTTTAAAAAAATTTTTGTTAATAATTTTTCTAGTTGTGATTTTCCATTAGTATTATTTCTTTTGATTTCTAGCTATCTTTTTATTTTTGCCCTAGTAATTTAATAAATATATGTGTTTTGTTCACAGATGAATTGATAAATATTTGAACTATCAACGAAAAGAGTAAAAAAGAGCCATTACGTCTTTGAAATGGAAAGTTTCTATATGATGTTTTTAAAATAGCATCCTTAGACTATGAAAGTTGAGTTATTTAGTTTAACCTCTTTGGGTGTCAACATTATGCATACGCATATAAATGCAAATTTGTGAGTAAAGATTTACACCTCGCAAAACATTAATAACATCAAACTAAAGGTATACTAAAGGTGTTTACAATATACTTTCTCCATAGACATATTATAGTTTTAGGGGCCTTTAAAAATATTACATAACCACATTTTTAGTAAGCAAAAGTAAACAAAAGTTCTCCCCCCCCCCCCCCCGTTTGCTTGCGTAAGATTTGGCAAATTTCTTGTCGCTGGCGAAATGGGTTTTTAATCATTAAATTCATCGTACATTTAGAAAAAGTTCATGGATATTAAATCGTTAACAGTAAATACATTGAACAGTAAGTGAAAACAGTCTGAATCACATCATCGTTCTAAAGGTTTTATTAATTATTTGAGAGAAAATAGAATAATACAAAAGTAAGTAAATGCAGATAGCATGAGAGCTGTTGTGGTCAGGAGCACATTGCAGCGCACTCCCGTGTTTTCTGTCTTACGTAAGTAAGCATTGCTATGATCCCTCTCCCCTTCCCTCTTGTCAGCAAAGGTAAGCAAAGCTTGAACCCCCCTCCCACCCCCTTAAATGCTTACGTAACACTTGAAAGGTCCCCTAATTCCAAAAAAATTATAAGAAATTATCGAAAATTAATCCAAAGAAATTTTTTCCATGTATTTTAATAATATTTTTTTTTAAAATCGTGTGAATTAATTTAACACATTTCTTAACCTGTGCAGTTTTGCTTGGATAGAAAGTATACAAAGGCATTCTTTGGAGTTCTGCCAAATATCTGTTATACTTCTAATCTTGAAATAAGGTAAAACTCTATTCTTGATTTGTATTGCGTTAACTTTTTGTCCTGCTCCGATATTAAGTTTTCAGTTTTAGTGAATTCTAGTTAAAATATGAGGGACTTCGATAGTCTGAAACGTGATTTTCATCAGGTGCTGTACCTGTTTTAGGTCACATGCTCAGCTACTTATACCCCATGCTATGATCGACCTAAATGAAACTAAAGAGTTAAAATGATCCTTGCTAATGTCAGAAACTCTAAAATATAAGGTCATTTCATTTGCTTAATATTAAATAAAAGCTTCATACGCCTCTTGAAATCAACTGTCAGGGCATTTTATTATTTATGTACATTGAATTAGTTATTGTATATTAGTATTATTTCAAAGTATGATACGTTTGATTATACACTATAAAGGAAAAATACCGATGAAATCAAGGTTATTTCGAAAGAGTACATCCCAAATGGTTCTTGTCGTGTTCCCTAGCGTGATGAATCGGTCCATGATCAGGAACAATGGGTCTAGACCAGGGGTTGGCAATTGTTTTGGCTCGGGGGCAGCTTTGTGTAAGCAGAGGTAAGCGGAGGGCCTTTTAAAATTATTGCATTTATTAGTTAACTTTGCATTTCAGAAAAGGTTTAAATTGTATCATAAAAATCAATAAATATAAATTAAACAAAATATTGGCCTTTTTTTTTTTTTTTTTTTTTTTTTTTTGTCTTGCAGTTTTTCGGGCTGTCCGGATATTTCTGGGTGTCTTGGCGGGCCACAAAAAATTCTGTAGCGTGCCGCAATTTGCCCACCCCTTGTCTAGAACGATTTTTTGTCTCGTTTATGATTCCCCAGCCAATTAATATTTCTTTACATTTAATTTTGTAAACTGAAGTAGTAGACGACGATATATGCATAACACACACCCTAACTTGTGAGGACACTTAGGGGCGTACTGCGGATTTTTACCATGGCTGAGACACTGAATAAAGAGAAATAATTTTTCTTTTCAAATTTCCAATGGCTTAGCAACATGGAAACAAAACAAGAAAACACGCAAAGAAATGAACCAAACCTATAAGAGAGGAATAAAGCCAAAAAAAGTCTATTTTGCCAATCGTCTTTTCACCAAACAGGACAGACGGCCGTCAGACAGGGTCCACGAAGTGCTTCGGATAAGAAAACGGAAGAAATAGTCAGAGTTCATTAGATCATCCTTACAGCAAAGGGGGCTGGCTCTAAGGATATATGGAAAGGTGAGGACGCCAATACAAAAGAAGCGCGCTGCGAGGTGCATGGTCCAGTTACTTATCGAAACCCAGCAACAGCCTCACAGCGAGGTCAATGAGGTACAATAGTATTTACCTGGTTTTTCCATTCCCTCCCCCTCCCTCTTACCCAGTGCCGCTGATGTTCATATGCTTTTAATTTAATTCCCCGATTTGCTGAAAGGGGAGAGGCACTTTCGCTTACAAGCTGTTCATTTTTCTACCAGCCTACCGGTTTGTTAATAAAAATATAGCAGACAGAGTCCACTGGAATACACTTAACACAATAATTTCTCTTTTACCTGCAACTTTATATTGAGTTTATGCCACTTCAGATCATCCCTTGACAAAGGAAATAAACCGTAAACAAATCAATTCCGTAAGCAGAATGACTGCACATTCTCACCCATAGATGTATGTCCCATTCAAACTGCACAGGATGAATGTCCCATGAACTATGGCTCGAAATACAGAACTGGCAAAGCTGCGGTAAAACTGCGTAAGATCCTTTCAAAGCAGATGTCCCTTACTTCAATGTAACATGCATATCTTGCTAATTCACACCAGACAGGAAGCTTATTGGAATATGTCATCATTAAAAAGAGAGAGTAATTCTGCATATGAAATTTCTTTATCTGCATTGAGCAGTAGTGTGATCTGCTTAGCTTTAATATGCGCGACATAGTAGCCAGGCCTTCCAAGATGAATCGGTTGAATTAGACCGCAGATGTTGCAGGTGTGGTAACGAGCATTTTCTAGGTTTGCGATGGTTTTTATTAACATATAAGTATATACAACATGTAGAATTTCTTCAGTTGAAGATTTCTCTCTCACATGGAAGATCAGCTTATTTGTGCGTTGTCACGTTTAAATACGTCCTTTCTCCCAGCATTCCCTATAGCACTTTTAAAAAAAATAATGTTATGTTCGGTAATTTCGGTAATTTGTTCATATGTAAAGTAAAAGAAGAATGTCACATAGGTCTGACATGACTGATTATTTCAGTGATTGAAATTTATTGTCAGTAACGTTAGAGAACATCAAAAGGAGGACAGATGTCCTCCAAAAATGTTCGAAAGCAATACAACTTTTTAGTATTTATTTGAGATAACGATGGCAGATGACAAGTAAACAAAGACCTTTGAAAAATATGCGGCAATTTGATGGATGTAAGACTCCGTTTCTTACTGAGTTTTTAATCGCCTACATCTGCTTTGAATCTTCAAAACTGTCTTTATCACACATAAATATTCTCTCAGATCCGATCCCTTAAATCTTCCGATTGACGAATGCGGCTGTTCCCTCTCCGAAACGATACTCTAACGTACAGGATAAAAAACGGCAGAGGAGGGAGAGAAGAGGGATAAAGCAGGGAAAAAAAACAGTCGTAATTCAGAAGCGGTGACTAAACTCTCTTTTCATAGTAAAAGGGAAAAAAAAATCGGGGGGAATCGGTACTGAAAGATAGAATGTCCGGAAGTGACCCCTGAGGGGTGTAGCATATGGGGTGCATCGTGTCACGTGGCAGCGAGCCCCCATTTCCGCAAAGGGGTGGGGCAAGAAGGAGAAAAGTTTGTACGGGCCGCCGCGGGAGTGCCCCAAGGGGTGAAAAAAAATGGAACTTTGGGGTACCCCGTGGTTTTTTTTTCAATTGCCGCAGAGATGCGCTCTGTCTTTCTAGAATACTCAATTTCTACGCTTGTCGCGGCTGAAGAAAAGGGGAATAAATGTTTTAAAATAGAGTTGTCATCATGAAAAAAAAAAATAAAAACTTACCCAGAATGGAAAATCCGATGTCTCTTCATCTAGTCTTGAATCATCATTTTTAACTTATCAAAGATTTAAACGATAGCGGGAAACAGTGTCATTCCATGAAAGTATTTACCATCGAAAAAAATTTTCAATATCAAATTTCGTTGCATGTAAATTTATTTTCCACTCTAAAAAACCCATAACAATACACAAAACAACAATATAAACAGTATTTTTTTTTCTGGATACCACACAAGTTCGAGTACTGCTCTGTAGACATGTGCTCCATAATCAAATTCAAATCACCAGATTCTCAAGCTATTTTAATCGAGACCAGTTCAGCCTTTGTAAGAGTTTGCTTGAAATTAGTAATTTTAATGGAAAAAAATTTATTTTTTAATTAGAGGTTATAGGACCTCAAAAATTTGTATCGTAATTCCCAAAATAATTTTGCGATAGTAAGTCTAAATTCATAATTTCAAACTTTGTCTACTAAATGATTTGTATAATTGTTTAACTTGAAGTCTTAAATAAATTTTAGCGTTATATATTGGTAGACTTTTAACTTTTTAAGTACCAAATAATTTGCTTGTATCAAAACCTTTTTTTCTCAATCAAAAACTTCGTGACACCCGAGAAAAATGAATTATTAAGCTAAATAAATGAAATTTGAAGTATAATTGAAATAGTTTTATGAATGAGAAAGAGCTCTGAGGAATTTTTTTTTTATTATTATGCATTCCAAATAAATTTTTCTGTATGCCTTTTTTAATACTTTACAAAAACTTATTTATTTCTAAAGGAATAAATTTAATTTTGGTTGTGTATAGAAAGTAGAGAGATAGGAATTAATCTTTATAATTCTGTGAAATTAAATACACATTAGAATAATATACGTATTTATTGACGAGAGTTAATTTCAGTCATATAATTAGGGTGAATTAAATACGTTTACTAAGACTTAAACGAAACTTGTAGAAAACTCTCATGTAATCAACTCTTCTTCAATTCCACTATAAATTTCTATGGAATTGAAGAATCCACTATGGAATTGAAGAAGTGTTGAATATGTCTATTTTATATGAGTAACTTATATTTTATATGACTAACTCTTAAAAAAAATTTAAGAGCTATTAGCTTATCTCGGAGTTTAAGGCATCCGACTGTGTTTCATACTTATTTTTTTAAACCAATCAAAATCAATATATTTTTTTATGTTTTTTTAATAAATGAAAACATAAAAAGCTCTGAATTGAAATATTATTTGTTTAGGTATAATTTCTCTTTAACTTTTGATTCTTTTTTAATGAAACTTAGTTATTTCAGAAAATATTAGATCGTTGGCAAAAACACTTTCGCAAAGAAAATATCGATTTATTATTGAATTTTTAAATTTCATATGCATCTTATGGCACTAAAAATGTAATGAACTAAAATCTAATGCATGAAATAAAATGCATCTGAGGTATCTCCGTCTAATATACCTTTTCAGACATATTAGCCTATTTCTCAATTTTCATTTAAAAAGTAGCAGTAATTTTTCAGCAAATGTTTTTCTGTCTAAATTTTAGTTCTTTGCATTTATAGTGCTGTATAGTTTAGTGTCTTACGGTGTAATAAAAA
Organism: Dolomedes plantarius; assembly: GCA_907164885.2. NCBI lineage: Eukaryota > Metazoa > Arthropoda > Arachnida > Araneae > Dolomedidae > Dolomedes > Dolomedes plantarius. The sequence continues at coordinate 82,274,885 of OU015492.1, forward strand.
AATCGTTATATATGAGTATTTTTCTTGTGAGTGCATTTTTTGGTAAGTAACAATTGTTTAATTTTATACGAAAAATTAAAAATCAAAATGAAATTTGCCAAAAACAAATCGTTTTTCAACCCACCGCTTTTTTATAGATAAATCTAATGCGTATCTTTAAAAATATATCAGTTTCGGTTTGTTTTTTAAATAATGTGTGCAAGATGTTATTGCACACCTTTAGTATATAATGAAAAACATGCAATTTTTTAATTAAATAAAAAATATATAACCAAAACAAAAGCAATTGATTGAAAAGACACTTTTGGCTTTCCAAAAGACACTTTTGGAAATATAACTTCTGCAAGAGTTTTTTTCACAATTTTTTAGGCATTATTTTAGTTACCTTTGCGAGGTTATCACGACATAGCAACAGCAGTTATCGAAAGATAGATGTTCGGAGATGCTTGAATACATTACATTTATTTCCCCCCCCCCTTTATCTATTGGAATGTACTTATTGTGTCTTCCTTAAAACGATAATTCTCGATGTGTATCCTTCACTAGGTATCTGAACTCGCATCGTTTGGTTTAACTCTGATTCATGCATGTAAAAAAAAAATGAGACCAAGGAAAGCATTCCCCTTTGAGATTTCATTTGTCATAATCGAAAAGCTGTCATACTCTTGTAATAGATGTAGGGCTTCCGGCATTCCCGAAAATCTCCATCTTCAGTCAATAAGCACATTTCCGAAGAGCACGCAAATGAGCCCATATCTGAATCTGGTAGCTTCTTAATGGTTACAAATTCCCCGTACACTGGATTTATGACTCAAATTTTCTGTCCCTAACGAAGGTCGGGATGCGTCTGAAGTCCCTTTCAAAGGTGCCGAAAAAGGTTGATAGAACCAGCAGACTGCAACTAATTGCTCGGGATGTGGCTCCGTATCGCGTCTTCTTATCTATCGTCGAGCTCCGTTTTTTTGACTCCTTCAAACATAAAAACAGGGTCCGAGAGAGTGAAATCCCAACTCCCTTTTTGCAGTAAAAGTAGCCATTCTTCAATGTAGTAAACATCATTACTCAAATGCATGACTTAGTTGCATTTTATCTTTTCCATTTCACTGGCGATAACTGATGGAAAAGATCAAAGTTACCAAGGCTGTTTTTTTTTTTTTTTTTTTTTTTTTTAAGATTGTTTGATCTAAATCAGCCACACTCAACCTTTTTTTTCTCTCGGGCCACATACATATGTTTGCTAAGTTACGCGAGCAACATAGTACACTATACCTCATAATATAGGGTGTCCGGGCTAAAGTATCCAAAAGTCATGACTTATTTTTACGGAAGTAACCATTAGAATTAAAAAAAATATATTTAAATAGAAAGAACTTCTCACCAAGTCTTAATATCGATCATAGACTTCGATCATAGTATCATAGATTTCGATGTGTGCACCTTTTGTAGCACGACAAACGTCTAAATGGTAATCCCGTTCTCTCCAAGTGTTTCGTAGCATATCAGGAGTTATTACACGAATAGCTTGAATGATGCGGTTCCTCACCTCATCCACAGTTTCAATTTTTTGTTTATACACAACGGGTTTAATGAATCTCCAAGCAAAAAAGTCTAATAACGCTTGATAAGCTACGAAACACTTGGAGAGAACTGTGTTACCATTTAGACATTAGTCGTACTACAAAAGGTGCACACATCGAAATCTATGATACTATGATAGAAATCTATGATTGATATTAAAACTTGGTGAGAAGTTCTTTCTATTTAAATATTTTTTTTCAAAATTCTAATGGGTAGTTCCGTAAAAATAAGTCATGACTTTTGGATACTTTTAGCCCGGACACCCTGTATAATAATGTTAACAAAAAACTTAAAACCTAGGCCTGTCTCAGACGAGGCGGTTAGTTGATTCAACTAGTTGAACGGGCGGCTGTTAAGGAGTGTAGCCACATAACAAATGGTGGGAAATCGCCCGAACTCCTTCACACACAGTCAACTCGTCCGCCCAGGCTGTTAGCCAGCATGCACAAGTTTCGCTAACGTGACCTTGACAGCCGCCCGTTCAACTAGTTGAATCAACTAATCGCCTCGTCTGAAAGAGGCCTAAATGTATCCAGACATTTATTTAAAAATGAGGGATTTTCATGTTCAGACAAACTTTTAACTGTATTAGACAAATTAGGTTTATACTTGCTACATGCTGCTCTCAATACTACTCTCAGTTTTGTATTTTCCATGCGATAATTTCTAAAACAGTGTTTATGAAAGATCCTGCATGATACCGAATGTGAGTGTTTCGAGCCGCACATAAAAACCTCGGGCCGCGGTTTGAGTATCCCTGATCTAAATCAAAATATCCAAAATAAATGAAAATTAGGCAGAAAAATTACTGGCCGAAGAAGTTTCCTCAAGAATGTCTGAGCTCTGTAAAGCAAACTAATTTTATTTTCCGTAATAGGATATATCACGCAGATTATTTAAGCTGTTGCTTAAGGCAGTACATACTACAAAGATCCTTTTTTTAAAAAAAAATTACTGGTTCAAATATTTATTTTTGCTTGCATTCGGATTTAAACTCTACATTTCACTTTTCTTGTAAAATGATTTTTTAACATGTTTTATTTACTCTTGCGTAAACTCTTCCTATAATAATCCCCTTTGAATATGCACTATTTATGTACAATCTACCGCAAATGAATAATTTGCATTATTATTCTATCTTTTCATTTTCTACTACAGGTAGAAAAGCCTCAACGCGGTGCGCCTTCAGCGGTGTTGCTCTGTATTCAGCGTATTTTTTTTTTATTACTCCAGTGAATTGTTTGCTTCTTTATTTTCTCTATGGTTAATTCGTATTCTAGTGGCAGCAGTCTGTTAGTGCTTTATCGTATTTAGTTGAACATGGCTTATATTTACTCATATTCATTTTTTCTTCTTGCGTAATGTTTATCCATCCACCACATGAATGTAATGAATAGCTATTACTTTTGTGACACCACTTCAAAAACATTTTGAGACAAGTAATGATGACACTTCCGTTATCTTATTCACTAGTCAACATAGCAGGGGCGTAGGCAAAAGAGAGTGGGTAGGTGGAAAGGAGCTAATTCGTCTTTCATATTGTATGTACGGAACGAACTGAGAATCCCTAGGGGAAAAGTGAATGATGGACATACACACGAAAAGGTCAGACTAATGTTGGTTATTCTGATGATTTGGGAGAAACCAGTAAGAGGAATATCTATAAGGATAGTGTAACCGAATATTTGTGGAAGCTGTCCAGGTTTTTAGATTCAGCCCATGAATTGACTTAGGGTTGTAACCAGTGGTGGGATTCAGCCGGTTCGCACCGGTTCTATAGAACCGATACCTTATGTAGGTATCGGTTCTGCGAACCGTTTGCTAATGAGCGCCAGCTGCATCGTTCACAGGACAAATATTTTTCAAAAATAAACCTACCCTACACCGGGTGGCCGGTCCAGTCTAATCGGAAAGGAATGGATTCCTACTCCTACAGTGGAAAGATTGTTAAGAATAAATCACATAGCCTATGACAAAAGCAAAGAAAATTGCAAACGAGGACGCCAATCAAACAGCAATATGGAAATATCTTCAATAACAGTTTGTGAGGAATTTAATATTTTAAAACTCTTTCTTAAAACATAATCTAGTTCTGTGTACCTATTTTACTGTTTATATTTGAGTAATTAATGCATGAATTATTAAACTACCTTTCGGTATATCTTTTGGTATACAAATGGTCATTAGGACATAGAACCGATTGTTAATTTATTTGAATCCGAACACTGGCTGTAACACAAAGTATATATTTATGGCTTCCTTTGTTATTTAAGTGTCTAATTACAGTACATTTTCAGTACATTTTCTTAAACTATTTAGCTTCGTCTTGTGCGTATAACTTCGGAAGTAATTTCCATTTTTACAATTTAAAATTAATTTTACATTATTTTTTTTCTCATTTTGTAGTACAATAGTCTTCTACAGGCTTAAAGCCGACATTTTTGCTAAGTTCATACTCTATTCTCGGAGTAATGAAAATAACATTTTATTTTTATTTAGCTTAGGTCTCAAAGGAGAAAGATTCAACGGATTAAATATTTTTATCTCATACTCTCAATATACTATTCAAAGCTTCGTTGACCAAGCGATTCTAAAACCTTTTCCGTTTTTATGTAATATAACCAATTACGGCGTTGTCAAAATTTAATATGAATTACGATAGGATCACCAGTGGAAAAATACCATTCCATCATTAAAGATTTTTGGGAAGTTTCTTCTAAAAAGGAACTGTGGTCGTTTACCATAATGGACAAGCTACTCCATCAGATGTCTAGTATCGCATCCGACGGGCAAATTCATTCCTTCAATAGACCGTGCTCATTCATCTTTTGATGAATGGAATATCTCATTTTGGCGTTGATCGCCTTCTTTGGCGACACAAGTGATGCAACTTGCTTTTTCTTAGGATATGATTTAAAATGATGTTAATCGGGAATAAAATAAAATCTCTTAATGTTTCCAAAGTTTCAGCTAATGCTTAACAATGTTAATTTTAATTTTAACTTATTTGTATTAACTCATGATCTTGAAAATTGCTATAAAACTGGACATTACAGGCAAGAAAACTGTTTGCTTTTTTACCAATGTAAGCAATAATCCCGTTATTTTTTAAAGGATAATCTCTTTTAATTTGACTTAGGATGCTGACTGCTAAATTACATTTGATAATATATGAAAATTATGTCTATAAATTTGAATCATCCCATTCGAACGTCTGCAAAGAGAAGATTTTGACCTGCAAAATCCCCTGCCGTAAGAATCTGGCTTCTATAACCAACCAACTTCCGTAATTTAGACCAGAGCTCCGCAACCTTTTATCTTCCACGGCACAACAACGTTTTTTCGATAATTCCGCGGCACACCACAAGAAAAAACTGGCAAATATATAAATTACAATAAATACGTATATGTTTTTATTAGATAAAAAAACACAACAAAATAGCTCTGTGTATCAAGATAATTATAATCATTTAAGCTTTATATAAATCATTTTGAACTGTACACCAACACAAGAACAAAAATATAAAATTATAGTTTACAAGTAAAAAAAAATTCTCTTTAAATTTATATATTAAAATTTGTTTTTTGGTCTTTACTTAAGCCTAATAAATTAAAGTTAATTTAAACATAACTAATTTATTAATGAGATATTTGAGATTGTTTTGATAAATGTGCGTTTTATATTTGCACGTTTTATATTTGGCTCTATATTAGAAAGAGCTGCAGTTCATGGTCAAGGCCCTTTAAGTATGATCGTTTGTCATTTTCAATTAGAACCAGTGTCGAAAAAATTTGTTCGCATAAGTATGTCGTAGAAAATGGGAGCAAAATTGTAATGGCCTTGTCAGAAATTTGTGAATATTCTTTCTTAACTGAAATCCAGAAATATGACGCTCGAGCATACATACAATGTATGGCTAACAACATGTTTTTGTTTTGTGTATAATTTCGACCCAAAAAAATTACATATTAACCAAAAGTTAGAGGAATATTTTACATAGAAAATTTCTATTTAATGCGGTGGTTAATTTTTTTATTATCATAATCGATAAAATCACCGCGGCACAGCCAAGATCACCTCGCGGCACACTAGTGTGCCACGGCACAGCGGTTGCGTAGCACTGATTTAGACTAAACATTCAGATCTGGGCTCAAGAATAGAATTGTTGATAAGACAAATTTCGGGCATCTCTTCGCCAAAGCCGTGAGGACAATCAGTCTAACTTGTGTTCACGAACATCCACTTTTTCCTGTCCATCTAGAGCCAACTAGAAAACCTAACACGTAGCGAATTAATCGTTATCGTTTCATTATTTGCCACTTAAAAGGATAGTTTTCAGTCTGCCTGTTAACTATAATGGAAAGCAGTTATTAATATATTCCTTCCTCTAGGGTACTCGTCTCGTAAGTCGTGAGGCCAGTGGTGGTGACCAGTGGCCAAGGGGCCCTGAACCCCCCTTCCCCCCCCCCCCCAAAAAAAAAGAAATAGAGATTGCATTATGAATATTGAGTTTGAATTATAAATATTTTTATCCGTTCAACTCGCCCCTAACAAAAGATTAAATCCTGGGTGCGCCACTGCATGAGGCTATCACCTGCAAAGGGACGGTCCCATAGGTGAGACGACGAGGCGACTGCCTCAGGCGCCGAATGGAAAGAGACGCCAAAATGATACAGAGTAAGAATAAGAAATTTTTAACGAATAAAGAAAAATATTAATAGTTTAATCTAATATATGAAGAAATTCATAAAGCTAACAAATATGCGGATATTTAGACTATTTTTATAAACTCCTGAATATGAGATTATGATGATAAAATTTTGAATGCCGATTTCCAAACGTTATTGTAGCTCTAAGAATTCTACTAACACTGCCTGTCACTGTAGCAGCTTCTCAGAGCAGTTTTTCTGAACTGAAAATTTTTAAGTTCTATCTATAAACAACAATAACTCAAGGGCGATTGAATGATATAGCAATAATTTCTACAGAAAAGACAACTTGCTGCAATAAAGGCTCCAAGAATGATTTAGAAAATTATTTTTATTACCTTTTTTTAGGTCTAATGCGGAGGCACTTGTCGTTAGACATTCACTTTTTGTTATTCACCGCTATTTTCCTGGCTACTTTATTATAGAAGCACCTTATAGGTGAGCCAGTATTGTTCCCTATGAGTGGGACGACAAAGCCTTATTCGGGATTTGAACCCCAGTCCCCTAAGTGACAGCTCAGAACGCTATCCATTACACCATGTGGGTGGTTATTTTTTATTGCATAACAAATTATATTCAAATTTATTTACTATTTCTACTTTTTTAAAGTTCTGTCATTTTAAAAATTGTTAAGTTGAAAAAACATATTTTTCTTAAAATGTCCGTTATTTTATTCAGCAAACTATTTCTAACAGAGATCTATTCATTACTTAAGAGTCTCTCCAAAAATTTGAAAAGGCGCCGTTTTTAAAACTTGCCTCAGGCGCCACAGTTGATTCCAGCAGACCCGGCTCTGATCACCTGTGTTAAATTCGTTGCTGCTGGTTCCTAGCACAGATACTAGACAAGTGGAAATAAAAATGCAATAATTTCCTGTAAACCTTGTCAGATATCAAACGATTTTTTTTTTCAAATGAAGCTGTTCCATCATCATTGGATCTAATTATTACCACGTTTTTATTAACTCGCTTTCTTGTTTGTGTTTTTGTCCAGTACAAATCTTGCAATCGATTTTTAACTAACTTCCCGACTAGCTAGACATTTGAAACTTTCTGAATAGCTCAGAACACGATGACAATGCATTCTTTTAATACTTTTAGCCATCTCTAAGCGATATTGAATTCATTTTCGGTTAATTTTGTTTTGTATGGAAAGTTAATTCGGAAAAAATTCGCAAGGTGACGCTTCGATCGAATTCAATGCTTGCGCTTTTGTGTAACGGCGTTTGACGATTTTAAAAACAGAATATGTGAATTTAGTTTGTTTAGAAAAATATTGTGTGAAAAATTTTAAAAATATATAAAAGTTAGCAGTTTATAAAGTCTGTGGATAGTGGAAACGACTAAAAAGTGATCAAAATTAAATAAAAGAAAGTGAAAAACGTGGTATGTAAAAAGTTCTTTTTATTTTGTAATCATTTTGTATATGCAATGGATTTTCTATTTCCTTTTCAAATGTGTTCCAATTATGAATGTATTACAAAGAAGCTTGTTTGCCAATCCAAATTAGTGTCCTTACCGTTAAAACGCTATTACAAGTACATATTTTATATTAAGATTGAATTTAATTTTTTATTTTTTTATTTATTCTTTTTAATAAACATGAACTCTCATTCTACTTTTTGTGTGTAGCTCTTTGTTGATTGCATGTATCCCGCATACTTGCTCTTCATTGGACCTTTGCTTGATTATTTTGCATTTTTTATAGACTTTTTTAAACTGCTTATTCCTTCACCCGGTTTAATTGTTCAAAATTAATTTCAAACTTTTTTTGAAATTCGACTTCTTGCTGTGACTCTAACACTTAAAATTTTTTACCACAGTCTTTGCTTTTTCTAGACTCTATGAATTAACGCTCTTAAGTTACAAATAATTAAATCCATACATTCAACTCATTAGTTCTGTATTAACAGACATGTTATACAGAATTAAGACTAAATCTAAAATACTATTCTAACTGATAATTTATTCTGTGTTCACAAACTATTATATTTACCTGATGAGGGGGACTTAGTCTCGGGGCATACGAAAATTTCGCCTTGCGAAAATGACGTCATAGGAATATATATTTTTTTAAAATTACCATTAAGAAATATTGTCAATTAAGAATAAACGGAAAAGATGACGTCACTTACACTCGTCGAAATTTTCGTATGTCCCGCGACCGAGACCCATTGTCATTATGGCAAAGTGTTGTTTTAAAATGATTATACAATATTGGATAAATCTATTGGTCCAATATTTGTTGTATTTTGTCTAAATATTTTTTTTTATTTCCAACGGCAAGTATTACAGGACAACAGATATCAAAAAGACAAAATTACAAGAACAAGATAGAAAAATGACATCCGTTAATCCATCAACTTATGTCTGGCAATCCAATAGCGCTCCCATAAAGAAACGGAAGGTAGAGCAGGGCAAGAAGCAATGTGAAGCATGTCCATTTCTTCCAGGTTGTTACACAGGAGACAAAGAGGGTCGGGAGCCAAGTTAATCATGGCCAGAAAAAAGCCGTAGCATTGCCACAGATTTACCTCTAGGCCACTCAGGGATATCATGGACATGGACATACCAGGGCTTGTGATCGCTTCTTTTTGTCTAAATATAGTTGGGCAATTTTGGAGTAATGCTGCAAAAATATATTGGCTGACTAGCTGAATACCCGTACTTAGCTACGGAGTACATTGAAATTAAATACAACGGCCAATGTATGCAACTAAGCCAATATACAGTAGACGCTCGTTAATTCGAACTCGGTTAATTCGAACTAATCCAAAGGCCCCAAAAAACTTGTATTGGAATTAATGTTAAAAATATCTCATTAATTCGAACAAAATTTTTATCACTTCGGTTAATTCGAACTAAATATTTTACAAAAAAATTTTCTTTTTCCTCAATTAACGGAGAAAATACACGCTGTATTTATTATTTTGTGTGTCAAAATCACCTGTGTTTTTTTTCTGTGTAAAGAGGCACATGCCTGCTAGGGATGCGACATCGATGTCGATGTTTTCAAAAATTGATGTTTTGATAAAAACATCGATGTTTTAAACATCGATTTATTGAAGCCGATGTTTTTTTAACATCGATGTTTTGTGCTCGATGTTTTATGTTGTCTCGATGCTTTTTTTTTAATGAAAAAGTATCGTAATAAAAAAAAATTACCACGTAGCATAATTTTCACACTCAGTAAATGTAAGTCTGAATTCTGAAAAGGACGAATACAAAAGGGGGAATGATTCCTTAGCAAACAGACTAATGGCAATTAACAACCAATGAACCAATCAGAGCACTTGGAATGTCCCTGACACTCCAGAACCTTACATGGAGTTTTATTTTACAAATAGTATATACACGAGTGCATCCATTTAAGTTTTTGTTTTGTTCTTGTTATATATAAGTTGACGTTAATATTATTAGTAAGATGCCTCCCAAAAGTACCGTTTGGAAATATTTTTACAAAACCACTGACAAATTGGCGAAATGCAATATTTGCCTTAAGTCCCTCAAAACTTCTGGCAATACTACGAATTTATCTGGACATTTCAAGGCAAAACATGGCGGTATTTACAACGAGAATTTTGAGTCATCAATGTAGCCCAAAGCAACCAAGTTTTTGTCATTTGTGTCTGCCCAATCAGAGAGTAAAATTAAATCACCCCCTCCCCCCACGACTAACGGAAGTAACATTAATGTTAGAGATTACTAAACCAGTTTAAAAAAAAATGGATGTTCTAAAACATCGATGTTTAAAAACATCGATGGTTTTTGGGCGATGTTTTATTAGCATCGATGTTTTAATATTGAATATCGATGTTTCAAAACATCGATGTTTTGCTATCGATGTCGCATCACTAATGCCTGCATTCCTAGACTATTGCATTTCCGCTAAACGTTAGTGGCTATTGTCCTTATCAGTGCTTAACGGACAAAGCGATTTTCTGTTATTTGTATCGATTTTCTTAGAATTTCAGAAAAACCAGTCTTTACTGCAGATTCTAGGGAGCTACGTCAGTTTTGCCTGCAGTGCAGACAAGTTAATGTGATCTAGTTTTTCTTCCTCAGTGTGTGATGTGAAAGTGTAAAAATTCAGGATGTCTACGCTTGGAAAGTACAAAACCCTAATTTTGGAGACAAAGGTAGAAAATTTAAAGAGAGTAGAGAATGGCGAATGTAAAACAAAGTTAGTAGCTGACTATGGAAATAAAAAAAAATCTTGTCAACTTATTTGAAAAACAAGGAGTCAATTTTAGATTCATGGGAAAAATCAAAATTTGCTAGAGGAAGGAAACGCATGAGAAATGCATCCCAAGAAGATCTAGAAAAAGCTCTACTGCTATGGTTCCAGGATGTTAGATCTCGAAATTTTCCGATAAATGGACGCCTAGTGCTGACGAAGGCTGATGAATTGGCAAGTCGAATGGGCATTAAGGATTTTAAATGCAGTGATGGATGGTTTTCTCGATTTAAATCAAGGCACAATATTTCTTATCAAACTGTATGTGGCCAAAGCTCTGATGTAAACGAAGACGTCTACACTAATTTATCTGCCGAAAGATATTTTTAATGCGGCCATAATGGACAAAGCCATAATGGACTCTATTAAAACTCTGAAAGCATTTATTCAGATGGAACCTTCCTCTGAAAATGAATTGAAATGTTTACTTCAAATCAAGAAGTTGGCTGAACAATGTAGGCATCATAAACAAAACCATACATCCACTTTACAGTTTTTCCCCAGAGTATAATTCGTATTTTTAATTTAAGTTTACTTTTTACTGCATATCTTCTGCTTCATTTTATGATTAAAGCAAGTCTGTATTGCTTTTTAATATGTTAATTTTAGATAACATAGTATAATATATTTTCTGGAGTTATACATACTAGAAGATTTTTCTTCTTCAGTGATACACTTTTAAAGTTATATATTTTCTCTTAACATCGGATAATTCGAACTTTTTTCCGAGAACCTTTGAGTTCGAATTAACGAGCGTCCACTGTATATATATATATATATATATATATATATATATATATAATAAATACAACCATCAATGTATGCAATTGATGTAAATATATATATATATATATATATATAAATCGTAACGGATATTTTTATAGACAAAATAATGTAGAAGAAAATATCTATATATTTAAGTTGCTAAGCTGACTTTTTGGGCAGTCCGTGAGAGAAAACTACTGCATCAATATACTTCCTTTTGGTCTTAAACGAAAGATTGTAATCTGTAGATTTGTCAAATTTGGTTTTTGTAACTGCAATTTTTATTAATGAGCTATAATTTACAGTTAAAATTTGATTTCTGCGCATGCTCAGTGGCATGTTTCAATCTGGCTTTAGAAACTCACTGTTTCTGCGCGTGCTCAGTGACATGTTTCAATGCCGTGGAGTCTCTCTAGATCTCTCACTGCCATTTTTATGATAATTATGTTTGTGAAATATCAGATTAAACCTGATGGAAATTGTTTATTTCGCGCTGTTTAATTAGCGATAATTTACAATTAAAAATTTGCTCTCTGCGCATGCTCAGTGACATTTTTAAATATGGCACTAGATACTCACTAAGCACGAGGCCACTTAAACATTAATTTGTTTCTGCGCATTATTATGATTTTCAACAATGATGTGTTGAGTATAATTTGTGTATTAGTACATTTATTTACTATCTAGCCGTCATGTTTTGACGGGTACCAACTAGTTAAAATTAAATTTAATAGAACATACTGAAGAATATAGTACAATTTGAGGAACATTTCTTTTATTGTATTTTAATATTTTTTTTGGATAATGTCCAATCGTCTGCCGCATGAGCAAGAAAAATTTTTTTTTGTCTATTTCTTTGTTGTGCATGTGACGATAAATTAGTTTAAAATATCTCAAAAAAAAGGAAAACCACGTGATCAGCATTTAATGAATTAAATTCTAAAAATTAATCTTTAAAAATTCACCAAAAATCAGAAAATGGAGGTAAAGATTCGAAAAAGATTTCATTTTAAAGGAATTTTTATGATCTTTCTCGTGATGTAAATTTTATAACCCTCATATTATTATTATTTTAAATGCAAAATTGAAAAATGTTACAAAAACAGCTTAAAAATTTAATTTTAAAAAATCTAAAAAGAATTTTTCAAAAATCTTTCTTGGTGCACCCCTAAACTATAAGAAGAATCGCCATGGAAAATTTCTGCACTTTAGATCCAGAGGTTTGGTCTGTGCGTTGTCTGTCAGTCAGTCAATCAGTTACGGAACTGTTTTATATATTTAGATATGTAGATATTGACTGTATAAGCAAATATCAGCCTAAAGGATAAACCAATAAACGAAGTAATAAATAAATTGAATGTAAAATTATTTTTGTTTACAATTTCCACTTTCTCAAGGACGATCTCTGTAGCTGTAGGGAAAATTTCTTCAAGGGTTTCTTATTTTTCAAAGAACAACCTAGTTTTCTGCAACATAAACTGCTTATTCATTGACGTATTGTGTAGAGATGAAGTTATATTTAGGATCCTACTATTGGTGAAGGTTTATGCGACTCAGTAAGCGTACTATTCATTACTTCCTCCGAGAAACCGATTAGTGCCCATCCCTTGCAACATAAACGCTCTTCTTTATTCATTTGACAGACAAATGCCGCTGACAGGCTATCCGATTGCAGCTAAATCTGCTAATTAGCATATCTTGGTAAATCGGCTGGTTTCCTGTGTGGACTTTCTCAGTGTGTCACATGTGTTCGGAATAGAGAAATCAGTATTCCTGCACTCACTTGACTATTGTGCTGTCGTTAGGGGACTATATCAGCATGTATCTATCAGCTTCGTGCAAAGCTTTAATTACAAGAGACTAAGAGCAGGCATCGTCCCGATTTTCCGTCGTTACAAGACACAGCGATCTAGGGTTCATTAATCCCGCTTGAGAAATTAATATTATCTTGTATACTGATTAACTCTAATGATCCCACCCTTAACAAAATAGTGAGTTCATACTTGATATCACTTGGCAGGAAGTGGTCTGTGGTAGAGGTCCCCAAGTTCGAACAGTCTATTTGCGAGAGAAGCAGCTCAGAAACGGCCGTTTCTACGGATTATATAACGCTTCTCGGTGGGATATATTAGTTAATGCTGCAGTCACACACATCTAGACAATTTTACAGTACGCAGCCCCCGACACCTGTTGACACATTTGGGGGTCGATTAGTCACGGTCCTCCCCCCCAAGGTCCCTCGAATCTCTTTGATGATCTGTTTAAAAACCGACTGAGGTCAGGATCGCTGCAGAGAGGCTATGCAGAGCGCTGCCCATAAATTACTCGTTTCCCCCCTGTGTACTGTGCAGGGCAGATGTGTGTGACTGCCTTATCAGGGATAGGGTCAAAATTGTGGTAACCAGGCACAACTCGCTCGTGCTACACTTCAAAAGTGATACAAACTGAATTAAACCTTGCCAAATCTCAAGTATCTCCAGAATTGAGAATTGCAGCTTCAAGGGCTTTTGGATTTTAGCCTTTATTTAGTTATTAACTTCTGAAGTACCCGGCGTTGCCCGGGATTTTAAGAATGTTTGTTAACAAAATTCAATTTAAAAACTAAGCACAGTATAAATAACATAGAATTATTAACAGTATAAATATCATAAAATATATACATTTATAATAAATCACTAAAAGTTGAAAAGGAAAAATGTCAAATTGTCCCTATAGATATCTCCATATAAATACCTCCATAAATGCAAAATTCTGTAGCAAAAACAAAAAAAAATTAAAGTATTAAATTATAGGTAGAAGGCACTGACAAACGAAAAAAATAATAGAAATCTGCAATTAGGGCTCCACTCACCATAAATGCAGGATTCTGTAGCAATAATAGAAACATCCGTTCCTTATTAAACTCCATATAAATCTCTGTTCAATTTAACTGATCCACATATTACCTCAAATTAGCTTCGTACACTATGTTTCTCATTTCTTGATTCGTGGTTCAATATGAATGTATGTTAACCAAAGTCAATTTAAAAACTTAACACAGTATAAACAACATGGAAAAAAAGATGTGAAATGTTATACACATCTCAGAATTTAGGCAGATCCAGCATTTCATCATTGTACCACTAAAAGCTGAAAAGTAAAAAATGTCAAATTGTCTTTTGGCCATGTGAACTCTGCATGAAAAATTAAACACAGTATAAATAACATAGTGTAAAAAAAGCATGGGAAATGTCTATTAATAATATTCTTAAAATAATGGAGTTGTTATTGAAAGTAGTGGTTATATTTTTAAATTCAAAAATTTGATAAAAGATTTTGAGCCTATACATCCAATAGTATTCATTGGTGCTCACCTATGGACAATTGTGTAATAATTTATATGTATGTCATTACATATATTTGAGGTAGTTGTATTAATAAGTATATTAGAAAAGCTGCATATAGTAACAGTGTTTTTAAGTATTACTGTGTCATTATAACTACATCTTCACTTTAAGTAAAAAAAAAAAAAAAATCATAAAAATTAAGAAAGGCATAGCTGTTCCCTGGGAATGGCTGTATGAAGGTATCTGATATATCACTGTTTGGCAGGCTTTCTGATATATCACTGCTAAATAGTTTCTGATACACACTGTTTAACATTTGTCTGGAGTTTGAGACAGAGGTCACTAACTCCAGACAAATGTTATTTATTTTTGAACTACAGAATGCTAAAAATCAGTGTAACATTTTGAAATGTTATTATTAATGTAGATAAATTATTAAGGTAGTGG
Source organism: Dolomedes plantarius (assembly GCA_907164885.2). Taxonomy (NCBI): domain Eukaryota; kingdom Metazoa; phylum Arthropoda; class Arachnida; order Araneae; family Dolomedidae; genus Dolomedes; species Dolomedes plantarius. Next base: position 82,289,947 of record OU015492.1, read on the forward strand.
TGTTTGACAGGAGTTCCCGTCTTCGACACATGAAAATGGAAAATAATATAAAAAAAGAACGAATAAAAATAAATTAAACTATTCAAGCATATAAAATACCACAAAATGTTTTAATTCCGAATTTAAGCCACACTATTGAACGCATTTTTTGTTTAGGATGTTCTATCGCTCTTGACGAAAACATGTTTCCCGTCGAGAACAATGGATGTTTTTATCTGAGGAGGAAGATGTAGAAAAGCTTAATCAAAAGTTCTAAATGTCTGTGAAGTAAACACGGACTTCGGTGTTCTGATTATTTATTTATTTATTTGGATAAATTGAATTCCAAGACATTTAAAGAGAAAAAAAAGAGTTCGAAACATCAAGAATTCAATAGAAGCAACAAATGCAAGCTAAATCACGGTATTAATATGTTAAGCTTGTTTTATTTCTAGTTCCGATTAAAATATTATACTCTTAATAATTTTTTTTTGTATGGATTGAAAAAAATTATTTTGTATGTCTAGCTGCACGCGTGTCGGTGAATGAGGTTGTTGAAGAAGAAATGAGACAAATTTTTCCTGATTATCGCTTTTTCTGTCTTTTTTTATTATTTATTTATTTATATTTTTTTTAACAGAAAATCAAAAGAAAAAAAATATGAGCTGAGATTTCGTTTCAAGGGAAATGAAGTGTCATTATGTGACCATTTTTCATGTGAAAGCGCTTTCGCTATTTCTGAAATTTGCTCCTTCCTCTTCTCGTTTGTTGACCTTTCGTTCAATTGTTTTAAAAGTCCACGACGCCTCCAATAATAAAATAACAGTTTTTCCTACAAGTTCACAGCTATTAGATATCATCTGCAGTCAAAATTCTTACAGTTTCCAGACGCTGAATCAGTTGCTACGAAACAATATCTTTATTTTCCGGACAAGTGCGATTATTTCGAGGTGTCCTTCCTGCGTTATTTGGGCATTACCTGGGACAGAATAGTTTTCGTGCGATGTTTATGACGCGTAAAAATTTGGTAGTTCGAGCGTAGAATATTAATTTAATGTATTATGATACTTTTAGGTAGGAAATAGCCAATAAGTCCGACAGCAATGGAATCAAAAAGCTATTTGAGGTCCTTGAAGCCAAAGTAAATGAGTTATGGTCCAGAGAATGCAAATAGCTAGTTTACGCTCCCTTGACTTGTTTATATTTACCAAAACCTTAAACTTGGTAAATGGTGTCTCCAATAAATGCTTGTATTAAGACCTAATTTAAAACTTACCCTGCTCATTAACACCTTAAAGAGGGTAAAATGAGCTTACGAGGCGTACTTGTATTTAGACCTAATTATATTCTTACCTGTTAATTAACATTTTAAAGAGAGTAAAACTAGCATCAGAGGCATACTTGCATTTAGACCTAATTTTATACTTACCCTGCTCATTAGCATCTCAAACAGGGTAAAATGAGCATCAGGGGCATGCTTGTATTTAGACCTAATTATATACTTACCTGTTAATTAACATTTTAAAGAGAGTAAACTAGCATCAGAGGCATACTTGCATTTAGACCTAATTTTATACTTACCCTGCTCATTAACATCTCAAACAGGGTAAAATGAGCATCAGGGGCATGCTTGTATTTAGACCTAATTTTAAATATACCCTGCTTATTAACAACCTTAAAGAGAGTAAAAAGAGCATCCGAGGCATACTTGTATTTAGATCAAATTTTATACTTGTTTAAAAATCTGTTTGTCTAAACTAAAAACTCCCCTTTTCTCCAAATTCACGGACATTTTAAACTTTAAAGCCACTGAGCTGAATTTCGGTTGTATGTGCTTGGACTATAACTTAGAACTATAATACTTCATGCGTGAAATTAAAGTAGAATTGATGCACAATTGTTACATCTTCATGTGTGCAGTTTTGACGACAGAGTAATTGCTCATGCAATGCTCATTATTTTAAGACTCTCGTTTACATTACATGGACAGTCACGAATAACAATGAGAACCAGCATCAATCACGTTCTCAGTCTTCCACGTTCCCAGTATCCTGTTACTCCTGCATAGACTATTACTATGTCGCGTTTGAATAATATGATGGCATTGTTTCTATTTGTCCCATTAATACCCTGTATAAAGTAAATGCAGTAACAAAATAAGTTAACTGGAAATTGATTTTATTTCCACCGATATATAAAATATTTCAGTTATGTAAAATACCATCATTTTATGGTATAGTTTGATTTGGTGCGCTACGATCAAATTTTGCTACAAGAGGGCTAATTAAACCGGGACCTACTGCTTAAAGCCGATTCCGAATGCCTACAATCATCCATGCCAATAGTGGGACTCGAACCCACAGGATCTGAACCGAATGCCAGCGCCCTAGCCAGAGCCTGACTAAGGCAGGGGCATACGGGGCAGCTGCCCCGGGCCCCCACATCAGAGGGGGGCCCCCAAATCGAACAGAAAGTTTAATAATAAATATTAAGTTCTTCATTACTGAAGTAGTGAAGCAGAGGGGGGCCCCCAAAGAAGTTTTCGCCCCGGGCCCCAATTAGACTAAGTCGGGCCCTGGCCCTAGCCATTCATTCGGCCATCATCTGGCAACCATCATTTTATAAAATTGCAATTAAAAACCATTATAAATTAATAACTGTTTGAATTAAAATCGTAAATGAGATTTTCTTGAATCCACACAAGAACAAAAAAAAGAGAAAAAAAACTCTGAAAAAAACCCGCACAGCATTAGATAGATCGGCTCAAGGAAAAATTTGGAATTAACCCGTAGAAGCACTTGGAAATAATGCCTTGGAACCTAAAGAAAGATTATATCTATTGTTCCGAAACTAGTCGACATTTTTACATTCTACTGTGGATTATAGAAGCTTCCATTTTACTGTTTTATTGTTCTCCGCAATTTTACCGTACGTGATAAGAATTACCCGTTTGAGAACTTTTTCGAATGCGCCCCTAATTCAACATCTCACGCATAATTCTGACCAATGAGCGATGTAATAATTTGAAAATAACCAAACAGAGATAAAATTCTGTAATTCTCCTATGTAACAGTAATCAATTTAGCACACTGCCAAGAACTAAACGATTGCATCCATTCGTTTGGGGGGAGGGGGGAGGGGAGGTATATTCGAAGGAATTTTAGTAGACCTACAATTAGGATATTAATCAAGCTTAGGGTAGAATTTTTTTTTCAGTAAAAATTACCATTTCCGCTTAAAACCAGACATTTCAAGAACCTCAAGTTTATTGAGCTATATAATTGTGTCCTTGAACCTTATAAATTCATATCGCTCCCCGGCAAGAAAAGTGACACAACTCAAAAATGCAACATTTGGGAAAAATCAACTTAAAGAATACTTTTCAGCTTGAACTAGCAATACAATAAAACGGATACAACTGCCCTCAGGTGGACAAATTGTGAGATAGAGATGTGTCGCTATTAGTGCACAAAGGGGCACTTCAAACATATCTTTCAATGACATAACCTCAAAATTGCCATATTTTGGCTTATGTCTTTGTTCTTGCCTGGGTGCGATATTGTCTGTTAAAAAGTAAGGGTCTTATTATACAGAGCCACAGCTGTGGCGCGCATTCGCCACAGCTTCAGACACCCTGACAAGCCACTCGAAGCGATACATGCAATCGTACGGAGCTTATTATACTGGGCCACAGCTGTGGCTACAGGTCGTGACTGGAGTGGCCCGCCCAGGCGCGACTGTCGCCTGGGCGGGCCACTCCAGTCGCCTACCCTCGCTTCTTGTGGCTCGCCTGCGCGACTGTGGCTGCGGTAGCGGACCATTGTTTGCTATGAAGCTTATTATACAGAGCCACTGCACAGCGCCACAGTTAAAGTTCCTAGCCTTGGCAAGACTATTGACTCGGTCAACCCTTTGCCGTTGTTCGAGCTGGTTGTAGGCTAAAATTCTGGTCTCAAAATGGCAAAAAATAATAATATTCCTCAGTGGATTGTCATGGATATCAGTGGATAATTAAACAATTTTACTGCAGGTTTAAGGGGGTCCAGGACACAAATTTTTTCAAATTTTCAAAAAAAAATTTTGTTGCATTAAAATATTTTGTGGTCTTTTGCGCTTAAAATGACCTTTAAATCATGCTTCTATCTTAATTAGAACAGGAGATATTAATTTTATTTTTGCAACATTCTAATAGTAGCCAATCTATGTTTAAACCTGTAAATGCGTTTTTCTGCATCATGAGTTTTTTCACCTTATCTCGTCTTTAAATTGTTAAAGATAAATGGTTCAAAATTGGAATATTCTTTTCAATTATTTTACTTTAATTTTGATTTAGCAAATTTGAAGAAAATATTTTCTTTTGAAAATATGATTTTTTAAAAATTAAGTTGCATCTTTTTTTTTTTTAAATTTTTACTCTAAATATTTTTAGTTTTTTTAAATTAATATTTTAAAAAACGCTGAATCAAAATTAAAACTTTTATATTTCTCTTTAATTAAATGAAAAAATTTTGAAATTCGACAAATAATATTTCGAGTTATAACGATTTTAAATTACCCCACTTTTAAAAAACTTTAAAATTTAAAATTTTTTAAAAACTTCCTAATTTTTTATGATGTGATTTTGTTTACAAATTTTATGATTAACCATCATAAAAAAATTCAAAATTTTAACTCAATAAATTTTTAAAAAAAATTATTAATATTATTTTATTTATTTATTTATTTATTATTTTCTTTAAATGTGGGTTTACATCGATTCGAGAGCAATGTAGACCGTTTGACCTCCAGAAAACCTCCGGAAGTACCCAAAAACAACTTGTCGTCTGCTCTTAAATCGTCCGACAGTGTATGAAAAACCCCTTTTGAGGGCCTTCCAAATAATAAGGGATGCACTCCTAAAGTCCTTTTCTGTCTGCGTTTCTTCTTTTTTTTTTCAGTAAGAGAAGCAAGCACAAATCATCTTCTTCACTTGACGAAGACATTTTGAATACTAAAAAAGGAATGAAATCATGACAAAACACACGGAAGCTAGGCCGGGCCACTGCTGTGGCTTAGATGAGCCACAGCTGTGGCCAGCCCGTGCGTCTGTTCTGTGGCTCGCGTTCGCCACTCGAGTGGCTCTGTATAATAAGGCCCTAAACTATATACACTGGTGAAATAAATTAAGAGAATTTGCATATTTTATCGAATTTCATGAAAAGAACTGAACGGAATGTAAAACCACTGCTTCTAGACAAAAATGCAAATCTTGTACGTCAAATACGTAAGCGTACACGTGTGTGTAGGCGGAGCCAGTAGAGAAACAGGCTTTATAAGCGCGCGTAAGTTAAGACGCATTTCGTTCGCTAGCACACCTCGGCGAATTTCTTGGTGTTATTTTGCAGCAATCGGTTAATTTCAAATTGTAACTGTAAAAATGAGTAACCACCAACGTTTAGATGATGGAATGAGGGGGCGAATTGTGGGGAGGCTAGAAGCAGGCCAATCTCAAGTCCAAATTTGTAGAGAGTTCCATTTAACGCCCAGCGTCGTGTGTAACTTATGGAAACAGTTCCAGGATACCGGATCCATCGAGAGAAAGCCTGGGCAAGGTTGTCCAAGAGCCACGACGGCCAGAGAAGATCGCCATTTGTCGATTATAGCGAGGCGTAACAGGAGTGCTACAACTTCTCAGCTCTGTCGTGACTTGTATGCAGTCACAGGAACCCGTGTATCAAGGGTGACTGTTTCCAAAAGACTTCATGAGAGAGGGTTGTTTGCAAGAAGACCTGCCGTTTGCGTCCCGCTCACTTATACGAAAAGGAGAATCCGTTTATCATGGTGCAGAGAGCATAGAGATTGGAGTATGGATCAATGGGCGACCGTTCTCAATCACTGATGAGTCCCGTTTCAGCCTAAACACCGATTCTCGCCGTACGTTCACATGAAGAGAACCAGGGACAAGCTACCTACCCTCCAATGTCCACGAAATCGACCATTAAGGCGGAAGAGGTTTAATGGTCTGGGCAGGCATCATGTTGGATGGCCGCACACCTCTCTATGTCTTTGAAAGAGGCACTGTGACTGGTGTGAGGTATAGGGATGAGGTCTTGGAGCCCTATGTTCGCCTTTTCAGGGGTGCAGTTGGCCCTGAGTTCATTTTAATGGACGATAACGCGAGGCCACATAGAGCTCCTCTGGTCGACGAATTTCTAGAGAGTGAGGATATTCGCTGGATGGATTGGCCAGCCAGATCTCCAGACCTTAGCTCTATAAAACATGTCTGGGACGCTCTGGGGAGGGCAACTGCAACTCGCAACCCCCCTCCGTGAACCATCCAGGGAATGAAAACAGTGTTGCTGAACGAGTGGGACCAATTGCCACAGGAAATGATAAACTGCCTTATTTCAAGAATGAAATTACGCTGCGAGACCTGTATATCTGTAAGAAGGGACCATACCCCCTATTAACCCATCTATTAACACATTTTTTTGTTTATTCTGCAACCGCTGTTTCATACCTTCCGACTCCAACGAGTGTTACGCACGATCATGCGTGTGTATTACAATTATTGAATGGTTATTTGTTTTGTATTGTATCAATGTATGTACATATCAAATTTCATTAAAATCGGTACAGTAGTTCTAGAGATAATCGACCAAGTCTGCAAATTCTCTTAATTTCTTACACCAGTGTAGTTCTTCCTTTGTACGATTGATTAGTAAACGTGAAGGGGAAGATTTCAACTAAAAAATGTATTTATACCATCTTATACTTTTTGGTGTTTGTACATATAAAATATTCAGTTTGTACTTGTGTAACATAATAGGTAGAAGTTGTTTAATACCGCATTATTACTAACAGAGTAGTTTGTAAAGAGACGATTTAAATCCCCTTTTCTTCGCAAATTTAATTATTTTGATTTAATATTACTTTTAAATTTTATAATTTATTTTAACCTATCATGAATCGAAATTCTCTGAAATTTCGCGTATCTATTTATGGAACAGTATTAAAATTACGTCCATGACACATGATTATTTACACCCAAATGATACATGATTGCAACAGCTTAAAATGATGTTAATGACTTGCACATTTAAAATCACGTGTTATTTTATGCTTGTTATCAATGACGAGCAGATCTGATTGAACTGACAACAGACCTGTTATTATCAACATTTCATTCGTAACTTTAAACGCTGTATTACCACCATCCAGTAGAAATAATGATTTTAGGATGGCGAATTCTGCTATCACCGGATCAGAAAACGTCCTCTGTCTAAAATATTGGGAACAGATGTTAACTATTAAGAGTGACCAAAACAGACGCCAACCACTTGCTGTTGTCTTCCTCATTTGCAGTTATCTCGAGACGATCTGGTCTTGCCATGGTTCTGGTACGGCAAGCCACGGACATTGAGCGATTTTTTTTCATGCATCATCTACCTTTGTGTTAGTTTATTAATGGAACAATCCATTTACCATGGCTGTAAAAGCTGTTACCCCTCGTTTCCGCCTGCTTTCAGAATAATAAGTGCTTGAAGATTAAGGTTTATGCATTTTGAGATAGGTAAAATTGTAATTCAAAGATATAAACTTTTTAAGGCTACACCATTGCTTTTAATGACTTACTGTTACAATCATTGCACTGAGAATCGAGATTTGAAATCTGAAAATTCATATAGCACAAATAGGCATTTGTTTATTTCGCAAATCACTTTCCCTGCTACTGTATATTCAGTACAGTAAAATCTCGTTTATCCGGACTAATTGGGACCATAGACAATTCGGATAATCGAAAATCCGGGTAATATGGGTAATAATAACCAAAACAAAATCTTTAACTAAGCAGACTTACCGTTTATTACGATAAAAAACTATGTTGTGTAACAAAATTACATAGTATTGTTTACAAGACATTAAAAAATATCAAAACTTTTCACATCATTTCTTAACAAAGAAATGGTGCCTAGTAAAGCTTTCTTAAACTCAACAAAAAGCATTTTATTACCATAATTTATTGTACAATCTATGCAGGAACTGTACATTGAATCAAACTAAAAAGCGAATATTTGGCATACTTGTAGTTACGTTCTTGCTATCACAGTAAAAATTATTATCTAATGTGAACATTAAATTAAAATAATGTCTACAAATCTGATCCGGATTATCTGGAGATCCGGATAAACGAGGTTTTACAGTAGTGTATATTCGGAGCACTTTTTTTCCAAAAATATACAGTATTGATTAAATACATATATTTTTAGCTCAAATGGGAAATAAAATCATGAAAACAAATATAATTTTGGTAAAAATTTCATAACATTTTAAAATATAGGGAATTAAAAAAAAATTTTAGTACAATTTAGTGCTTATGCCAGAGACCCTACACTCAATTCAGCTAAATATTTTTTAATTTCCTTTATACTGTATATTACTGTGACACTAACCTGCGTTCTGAAGTAAAAGTTTTACAATACTTCCAAACATCCCCAAAATATACAAAAAAAAGTGAAAAAACATTGATTGTTGGAATTTTTTTTTTAATTACAGGTACCTGTAGACAGGGCCGCCCAAAGGGGGGGGGGAAATGGGGCACTTTGCCCCAGGCCCCCAACTGCGCGGGGGGGCCCCAAAAAATTAAAACAAATTATTTATTAGATTTCCTCCGAAAAAAAATTCTGAAACTTGTACCGTACTTCAAAATTCAAAATAATCTCCTGAAAAAAGGCCCCCCCCCCCGAAAAAAAAAAAAAAAAAAAAAAAAAAATTATTCGATAAATCAGATTTCTTGTGACCCCCAACAGATCTTTGCCCCAGGCCCCGTAAAGTCCTTGAGCGGCCCTGCTGTACACTGATTAAATTAACACATATAGCTTAGCTTTTGCTTCAAAATATAGTTCGTAATATGTAAAACACTATTGCAAAATTTAATTCAAATACATAGAACACTTTTTAAAGTATTAGCTTTCTCGTTTACGAAAGTAACTGAAAAATTAATTTTCTAGAAAATGCATTTAAAGATGCTACTTCCGGTCTTTTAATATAGCCTTCGGTTTATTAATTGGCCATAAGTTCTTATCTAATGATCGTACGAATAAAAGTAAAGCAGTTTTAGAATCCTAAAAGATTGGCCTTTGAAACAGTGCAATAATAATAATAAAAAAAATATTTCGAAATTTTGTGCCAAAACAACCATTTCAACTTTAAATGGGTCACAATTTCTTAAACGATCAAATTATTCAGAATTTTACAATTGATTAAATTTTATCTTCCCTTACTGCACATATGTTTCTAGGTATGTAAGAAAAAGTTTAAATTTTTAACTAGGTCGCTCGTTTTTTTTTCCTAAGTCCTAAAATACAGTTTACTTCTTAGAACCGTATGTGTTAGTTTTGACATACTTTTAAAAGAGAAAATTATACTTTTCATGAACTACACACATATCATTATTATTTGGCATGTCCTCTCAAAATTTAGCCTAACATCATTTCAAATTAGCGTTTCTGATGTAAGAAATTCGCCGTCGGAAGTGCCATATGTCTTTTCCTCGATCCGTAGATCTTGTTATTCACAACATCCGCTACAACGTTTATTTACTCAAACCTACCCGCTCTTGGCGAGCAGTTTGGCGTAAGCGGAAATACTTTTCCTAGCAACCCTCACTCCACTCTCTCTCTGATGACGGCACCAGGTGTTTGTGTCCAATAAGTTTTCATTACGCCGCTAGTGTCAGTGTGTGGTGGATCTCGGTGTGTGATGTTTTGTTTCTCCGATGAAAAAGACATGTGTTTCTGGTTTTTAAATCTGACAGATCTGGTCTGAAATGCGTGGATTTTCACCTATGCTCTTGGGTAACAGGAGTAAAAGTAAGTAAATGTCTATGTTTTAGTGTTCTATAGTAAAGCAGAATTAAGTTAAAAATGAAACTATTTTTAACTGAGATTAGAATCTGCCGGAAAATTAATGTATTCTAAATATGTGTCACGCAGATGTATTATAATCTGGAAAATAACCATATGTTTTGTTTTTTAAACGAAACTTATTTTTTAGGGTACTAACATTGCATATTAATTGCATAATAATATGCTGATTATAATGTGTGTTCAATTGTCACAGATTTAATCGCGACGGATATTGCAATCAGTGTATTAAGAAGTTAATTATGTCTATGATTTGTACTGAATGAAATGTTGACAATTGTTTTATTTTTACTTTTATGACGATTTATAACCGCTTTGGGTTCTGTTATGAACGAAATTACAGCTGGTAGTACTTTCAAAGGGTAGGGGTAACCGTTTCCTAAAAAAGTATCTTCTATATTAATATTATTGCTGAAATTCCTTGTTAATTATCGGTATTTTTATATTTTGGCATGTCATTATTAACCCCGGACTTTGCCGATACTTAATCCCCTTTCCCTCTTGTTGGCTCTATATTATATAACTGATGTTTATATTGCTGTTTATATATTACTGCTGTTAATTAAAGATATAGATTGTCACAATAAAATGCATATTAACTCAATTTATTACTACCCCCCCCCAAAAAAAAAAAAAAAAAATAAATAAATAAATAAATAAATAAATAAAAATAAAAATTATAAGACTTATATAAGACCTGCCACAATTGAATGGTCAGACACCTCGACAAGCGAGTTTGAAGTTTTGAAAGGAAAATTCTTGTCATCCTTGGAGGAATCTGAGAAAATAATAAAGTAGGAGTTTTTTTAAAATTGTGCTCCATCCAAAAGGAATCACTTAAACAAAAATATAGAAAATGAAGAAAATTCACTTATGATTGTTTACCTCTGACGTACAGAAATATATATTGAAACAACGTTTTTATTTTTCTCAGTTCGACTGTCTATAAGTTTACAACATAAACTCAGGAAACTATGAAGCAGTAACGTTTGATTACAAAATGTGAAAAAATAAATAAAAGTTAAATAAAGTTTTATCTGTCTTGCATATCATTTGTTTTGTAATTTAGATGTTAACTGATAGCAAGTAAGCTCAGTAATCAATTTCATAAGCGTATCGCATATATAATTAAACGTGTTGTCATATAGCTTTAGTTTTATTCTCTTTGAAAACACTTTACTTTTTTAATTTTATAAAATGAACACATTTATGTACTTCGTTGCTATGCGCATATATCTATGTATGGGTATGTATAATTGAAAAGTTTTAGGGAAAAAATAAAATATTAAAAACTTAAATCTCGTGTAATAATTTCCTTACACTCTCGGTTCAATTTAAAAAATAATGGACGGAACAATATATATATTTTCAAGAATTCAATCTTCGCAAATGCAGAGGGATTTAGATTAGAGGAGATACTTAATCCCTGCTGAAAATCCAGTGAAAGAATCGGAAAGAATTTATTTTCTTGGTACTCGGTTTGTTTCCGTACTTGGTACTTGGTACCGTTTACTTGGTACTCGGTACTTGGTTTGTTTGTAACAAAAACAGAGAATTATCAAATACTCGACTTCACTTGTAGGGTCTAAAAGTGAACCTCCGGATAATATGCCTGTGACCATGTTATCCGGAGTGCCTGACGGATACAAATCTCTGACTGCCTCTAATGCAAAGATGTGACTCTCCATCCGAGTATTCTCCAGCCAAACTGTAGTATGATTTCCCAAACGGACATAATGTAGCTTACCTTCTGCAGCTTCGAATCTACCCAGGAAGGGATCATCCCATTACTCAAATTCTAAATTTATTTTGTCAATTTTTTAATCACCTGTTTTGCCCTGTAATTAGAATACCGCAAATAATTTAACAGAGATCAGAACTCTATGAACAGAATGCATTTTCAATTTGGGAGATTTATTCGCTTTCCACCTTCGGAACCGTAGAGGTTTTCAAAAGCTCAGTGACGCAACCAGGGGCGCTTTCTTGGGGAGCTTTCCCTTTTTTATTGAGGGGTGTGATGAAAGTTAACGGTGGAATTTCTTTTTTTTTTTCAGCCGAATATTAATCCCCTAAACCAGGGGTGGGCAATTATTTTGGCTCGGGGGCTGCTTTGTGGAAGGTTAGAGGAGGGCCGCACCTTTTAAAATTATTGCATTTATCAGTTAACTTTGCATTTCAGAAAAAGGTATAAATTGTATCATAAAAATGAATAAATATAAATAAAATAAAATATTGGCAGTTTTTTTGGCTGTCCAGAATTTTCTAGGTGTCTTGGCGGGCCACAAAAAAATCTAGTGGGCTGCTATTTGCTCACTCCTGCCCTAAACCATTGGTTCAGAATAGAAAGACAGCCTGATAATTTTAGATTAAATTTTTTGTATGATAATTCCATGTAATTTTCCTTGATGTAGTATTTTTTTTTATTTCTGCTGCATAATTTTTTTTATTTTCCGGTTTTGCCATTTAAAAATATTGCATTACACCCATAGCAATTTTATTTAATTAAAATGTCCCGTTTGTTCACGGCTCCCATAAGACCATCCTTTGGCCCACCTCTTCTAAGCTCTGCTCTAAACCATTTCTCTGTGTGTTTACGTTCCTCTAAAGCTGTATGCAGTTCATTAGTATAAGAGTTCGTCGCCATTTCTTTTCTTTTTTTTTATTTGAAATACATAACGTGCAAAAAAATTAGTAGTCATAATATCGTGGATTCCTACTTAAGTAGAGACTTTTATTAGGCAAGTGTTTTAATAGCTCGTGTAGCTAAGGTTGTTCTCAGCGCTTTCATCCCACCAATCAGCTTGAGAACTCTAAGAAAGTATTTACTAATATGTTATGACATGGATCAAGAAACCCCATACAGCACATATTCCCTAGCTTCAACTTGTATAACTTTAATAGTTTATCTTCTTAAGTGTCAGTTGTCACTCAAATATGAAATTAATACATCAGAATAACTTGGGAAACCAATTTTGATATTTGAGAGCTTTGAATTCAAAAATTTATTATTGGGTTGATAAGTTTACTGACTACAAAGAGAAAAGTCGATTTGTCGCATTATTGAGGGTTTTTATTTTTTGTTCTCCTCGATTGAACGAAACACGATGTGTATGCTTTTTCTTTTATTTTCCATTCATGTAAAATTCGTGACATCACTCTTTCGTAATACATATGAAACACTTGCGCACAGATTCGGGGAAATTTCTGGTACATTTCCAGATGCTGACGCTAACAGAAGTGTCGCGTTTTGAGTTGTACGTGACATAATGATCATCTGTCATAATATGTAACTGAAAGCTTGAATGATTCGAAAGGAAGATATCAGTGCTTGTGGATGTTTATTTTTAACTGTCTAACATGTTCATTTAACAATATTTTTTAAAGGAAGACGTAAGGTGTGAAATACAGTTCTGGATATTCGCACATCATTGTTGTTGTTTCTTAAAATTTGACAATTTTTCAAGGAATTTCTTTTTTAGCATATTTTATTTTGTTACAGTTTATTTATCTGTTGTATTTTCTATATTGTATGTCATAATTACATTATATACCTTGCGTTTAAGCCTTATTTTTAGGACTAAAAATACGAAAACCCGCTGTGATCTGTTGTGGTTATATTATTTACCTGCTATATGTAAATAAGAGTCAAAAGAGAACCCATCGATTATAAGAGTATTATAATTTTTTTTTCGTCCATAAAAATTTCTCTTCTGAATACGAAAATGCGTATGGTACATAATATACTTTAAAATTGTGCTCAAAAAACAAAACCTAGAATTTGATTTAGTCTAAATCAAACTTATTATTATTAGTGAAATGCCGACTACACTTTATTTTAATTTTCGTTAGGACCACCTTTAGATGTTTGGCCCATAACCTACATTTCATTCAATAAATCGTCTTCGTCTCTCTCTCTCTCTCTCTCTCTCTAATGCAAGCTATTAGCACTTCCATTAATTCATGAATATGTTTGCAATTGCATTGAAAAGTAACTGCTGTATAGAGTTAATATCGATCGAAAAATCTTTGCATAAGTTATTGTCTGAGAAGAATCCAGAACGAAAAATATTTCAAAACATGTAGAGGGTCTTGCCAAGGGGGCAGAAAGAAAGAAGTCAGTGGTAGCTACTTCTCTAATGTATATGTAGACAATAATAAAATAAATCTTAATTTAGTGTGTTTATGTTCATACCAACATTTGACTGTTTCATAAATGAAATTAGAGGACCTCAAATACGATGTTTGACAGTTCATTTGAGATCGAAAAAAATTGGACTTGCTTAAATATACCAAAAGGAAAGTAACCCACCATTAGGGGAAACAAACAAAAGTAAATCACCTGATTTTTCTAGATGCGGCGTTCTCTTATTTTAATCTTAAAAGGGAAGAGTTAAATAAATGTTTTAGTCATGAACTTTAATTTTGCATATTTTTTCCGATGAAATCACGTAATAAGTTTTTCTGCATATGAAACGTTCTGTTGGTATACCTCTCGTGCACTTTATTCTATGTAATCTAGAGAATGAAGGCGTTGTGGAATTCTTATCAATAACGAATAGCGAGAGAAAAAATAGAATGTGAAAAAATAATTAAAAATCCTTGTTTTCTCTGCCTATCTAGACTGTTGTTGTTGATATAAACGATAATTATTATAATTATAACGTTTATTGTAGCTTTCTATTGTACCTAAATTCATAATCGTTAATTTCTATCCTCATGATACAGTATTACCTTGGCTAAATTAATGTAAATCACTCAAGTATATTTGCATAACATGTATAAAGTATATTATGAAATGCACTGTTAAGTTCTTATTACACATCTTTGTAATCACTTCCTTTAATCGCTCGTAAACTATACATGACATTTTTTAAAAATCTTTTTGGCTGTCTTCTTCTGAAGATATCCATCCGCTTTCTGTATCTAAGAGTTAGTTTTAAATTAGTTAGTTTTAGTAGTTAGTTTTAAATTAATTAGTAGTTAGTTTTAAATTATATTTCACTGCACCGAAAAAGTGTTATTTATTTACCCATTGAAAGAAGTAGTAAAACATTGCCTTATCCCGTAATATCCCATCGTAAATAAATATCACCTTTTCCTTCCGGATTTGTAGTTCTGTCACAGTTAACTTTTGTTTAGTTTTATACGTTGTAGCCTCATCCGGAATTTTTAAAATTTATTTTTTAATTTTTAAAGATGTTTTCTTTCACCAGGATCTGTGCATAAACAGATTGGTTAGAAGTCTGTTGATACATAACCATTGGAGTATAAACAAACAAACCGTAACATAAGGAATTACTAAATCATGATTTTAGTATGTTTTATACTTTCTCAGCTTTCTGGCGATGCATGAGATTCGTGATTTGGCTTTTTGCTTTGTTTTTCAATCAACATCGCATCATTCGTAACTTTCTTTTTTGCCGCTTGATGGATTCTCTTGTTTACCGACCAGCTGTGACCGGTTAATGATTAACTCAGGGAAGAGGTCTAAACCGCCGTAGAGCTTCGAATCAATAAATCTGATGTTATAAACCATATTAGAAAGCATGTTGGCTAGATGTTGTTTACAAAACATAAGCAGAAAATGCTCTGAAACTCCTGCTGGCAGTAAGCTGTACCCGCAGGCCGAAATTCGAGTTTTTTTCTTAAGGGTTCGAGTTTCAAGTTTTGATTAAATGTATATGGAACGGTTTCTTAAGGGGCAATTTAACAAAGGGTACTTACTGTACGGTATAACGTAGCTGTATTGCAGACCGCGTTAACCAATCAGAACATTTTCCTCCAATTTAACTCATCACCCCCATCCTTTTAACAACATTTTTACTTTACATTTCCAGTACGCATGTTCAATGCATACCTTTTCCTTTGTTATAAAGCGTTTATAATGTTAAAATTTTCGCTGAGTTCAGACGAAAATTTGCCGGGCGATGGCAGTCGGTACCAAAGTTTGTGGGCATAGGCATGGATTTTTTTAGCCGTTTGGAATGGGCTTTAAGCAGTAGGTCCCGGTCTTAGAACACGTATGGCAAAAAATGACCGCAGCGCTTTCAACCAACCAATCAACCAGACGATTTGATTTGATTTGGAGCGCTACGGTCAATTTTTTCTACACGATGGCTAATTGGGCCTGGACCTACTGCTTAAAGCCGATCTCTAAGGGCTATAAACGTCCATGCCAAGAGTGGGATTCGATCCCACAGACTGGTACCAGATGCCAGCGCCCTGGCCACTCGGCCATCGTCCGGCAACCAACCAGACGAAAATTTCCGCAGATCGTTTATGAGAGTAACCTTACATATGAGGTTAGTGATTATCTTTGAAAAAGTTTTCAATTCTGTTGCAATCTCTATTGAATCGAACCGATGATGAAGCAATCAGGAGCGTTGAGAAAATGTTTGTGTTAAACAGAATTCTTACTGACATGAAACTTTTGGAATACGCATAGCAGAAACACGCAAATTCTGAAAATCTGCCACAAAAAAAGAATAGCAGATAGTTTCGAACTCATTAAAATAGTTCCCCAGGCTCGGGAGCATTAGGTGTGATCTTATCTTACAAGACTAAAATAAAAGTCACACTATTATCTCCAGAAATCTGTCATCCTCAACCTTAAACGTAGCCCTCTTTCCTTTTCATGTTTCCTAACTGTGTCGTAAAACAGCCTGTAGTTTGTTGTTTTATTGGAAAGTTGTCCTTAAAGTGCGTCGTTAATTGTCTTAAACGGTTACAACCTTCATGACCTCTAAGCACATTAGCTTCATATTCCACGTATTGTAAATATGTATTGTTGTGTATGTTAAATAAACACTATGCTACAATTTCATTTTAAGTTACAGTCTCATCTATGTAGGTCACTAGTCTAGTGGTACGAAAAATCTATGAATATTCTTTGGGGTACGCTGTTTTGAGTAACCGTGAGAATTTAATCAAAAGAAAAAAAAAGATATATTTTTCGCATTCATTCATTTTTACATAGCGAAATGAATAACACAACTCGTAATCTGTCCAAAGAGGAACGAGAAACTTGCGTCTTCGAACATCTTCCGTGGTCAAAATGTAACTGCTCTTATCTAATGATTTTGTACATTCGAATGTGGATTTTTATTTCCACGGAACCTGTGCTTTAACCTCTCTTTGATATCAAAATCTTAAGATAACAGTGAATGAAATTTTCAGACGAATGTACTTGCTGACTGGTATATAGTCTGTTTATTTTAACAAATAATTTCCATTAAATCGGTTGTTTATGTAAATTTACTGCTGCAGTTTAAATGGAAAAATATATCTTATACCTTTACCTTAATATACCTTTACCTTATTATACCTTTTACCTTAAATAATTGACAAAAAAAAGGTAACTTTCCCAAGAAATTGCCGTTTAAAATGATTTCTAGTATTTCAGCGTGTATTTTGCATGCATTTTGTGTCTCCTTGTATACTGACCTTTATAAGCTTTATACCCCTAAAAATATATTTTGTACATCCCTCACAAACAAGATATGTATCTTCACCTCTTCAATAAAATGCGTTTATCAGTCAACCTATCCCCTCGCAAAGTGCGAACATGCAAGATGCAAGCCGTTTTCCGTTCTTTCCCCTCCACCCCATCTCCTCTTTATTTACCCTTCCCTTAGACCCGGCAACTCTTTCATGTTCTGTGGTGAAAGGCATTTGTTTATTTCGCGAACACATGAAGTCAGCTGGTGCCCACAATTGAATAATTTTTTTTCCCTTTTATTTTGAGGGAACTGTTTGCTTATTTAGCATTGGCTGCCGGTGCAATAAATCGAACAGATGATCTAAATATGGAGGGACGGGATGGTCTAAAATGGTGGCGCAGGGAGGTTTAGAAAAGCAGGAAATGTGTGGGTGAAGCAGTCACACCTTTTGCTTTTATCTTAGCTTGGGATTTTCTGGGAAGGGCGGTTTTCTATAGTTCTCCTGTCTACTGATGTTAAGAAAGACAAAAATGTAAATATCCTCCAGAGCAGGGGTGGCCAACTTTTTAGTCAACGATCGACTTTTTCATGAACTGTTTAATCGGCGATCGACTAGTTGCTATTTTCATAAAAATGAGCATCTCTATATAACTATTATAATCTATAATTTTTCAAAAAATTATGGCTCGCTATCGACCAAAATCATGTCGAAGATCGACCGGTTGATCGCGATCCACTTGTTGGCTACCCCTGCTCTAGAGCAGTGCCGAGATGTGTGTTCGAAATGTGCCGAGGGCCATATCACTTTATGAAAAGCTGCTACGGGCCGCAAAAAATTAGGATAGATGGGAAAGCGAAAAATATTTTATCCAACAAAAAATAAATCACTGATTATTTTTAAAAATTAAGTAAATATTTATATTCATTGCTTATATATTTCTTTCGTAATATTATAAATCTAAAAATTATATACCTTATTTTTCAGATTTATAATATTATGCGTCTTCACAAAAGGCTTCGCAGGCCACAGAGTGAGTGCTGGCCATACGTTGTGCAGGCCAGCTCTAGAGCTGGCTTTGAGTTATAAAATGATATGTTTGTAAAGTTGCGTCTATTTAACGAAGTCTCATTCGTTATTTTAATAAAATTGTTATTAGAGAAACTCGTTTTGTAGGAATCAAATTTAAAGGAAGAAGATAGTAAGAAACGAAACTTCCGTTCTTAGAATAATAAATCATCAATTGTTCAAGTAATTTCCTTTATCGCAAAGAGAGAATGAAAATATCACATAGACTAATTTGAATTTTGATTATCACATAGACAAATTTGAATTATAATTAAAGGCAAATAAATTTACTAACAAATATAACGCACCAAATTCGATCTTTAAAATGTATTACATAAAAGCTTATTTCATAAAAATACAAAGAAAAGAAAAATAAACAGCTTTAAAGAAAACAGAAAAAAAAATCTAAGCTGGCTAAGAATGATAAACTCCATGTCGGGAATTTCAGACAGGATAAAATAAAAAACCATGTGTTCGCTTTCCACATACATTCCTAACTCTAAAAAGAAAAATCGTAATCCTGCTTTGTACAGATTTTATGGAAATGCTTTTTGCCTGTAAAATGTTTTACTTTTGTAGAGATTTGGGACTTTCTTTGTTATAATTTTCTGAAACTGTAAGCCCAGTTGAATTATAAAATTCTTTAATATTATAAAAATCCCCATGTTTTATAAAAAAATTTTCTTTTCGTAAAACGGTTATAAATTTTCAAACGACTCGCTTTCCCTTGAAACTCCGCTGAATTTGGCAAGCATGGAATTTTCTGACTATAATGGAAAACGTGACATTCGGTTAATTGCAGAAGGAAAAAAAATACTCGTGTCTCATTGTTAAATGCTAAGAAAAGCCATTGCAGATAATTTGTAAAGAATATAGGAAACAGAAAGCTTCGTAATCAACAAAAATATGGTATGAATCTAGAAGTATTAGAAATTTTGGAGGAATCTAGATTAGAGATATTGGAACATTTGATTAATTGGATTTTTTTTAAATCTTCTATAGACTATTCATCAAGTATTATCTCTTCTAGGATAAATATATATTCTTCCGAATTTCGTAGTAAATTAATTTTGTACGATCCTTAAAGAATTAAAAGAGTTGGGATAGCATTTATTCTTTGAATAAAATTGCAAAACCTGTAGATGTACGGGGAAATTACGAATGAAACTCCTATAGTTGTTTTACAGCTCTTTTTTTCTCTTTTAATTTCATTTATATTACAATCACGCTCATATATACTTAGACATATGTAAAATGCTAAACCATCAGCAGTCTTTCTTTGTCAAATCTGAAAGGAGTATGGTATATTAGAGATTTGGTTCTATTCGTGTATGAGATAAATGTTGAAAATGACTAGTAAAAAAGAGAAAATGAAATGTGGAAAGTCTCTTATAAACCGGACTTTAGTGAATCTGATATGCGTACTGTCAGGGGGGGGGGGGGTTACTCTTGATTCTGGCTGTCCTTGAAACGTTCTGAAATTTCGTTTTCATTAGCCCGGTTAAAGTTCAGAAATTTCGGGGATAAAGGTTTTAGGGCATTTCAACGGTTTATTTTGGGCATGGCAGAAAAATATTTTTTATTAGTGCAAACTTTGTTTCACCTTCTGTCAGAAGTTTCCTCATATACTTCTACCAGTAGTCATAGGAAAACTGTAATTACGGATTTGCTCTAATAGCCCTGCACCCTTTATTACGGGATGGGGTGAGCATATGGAGGATATGCCGTAAATGATATTCGGGGGAGGGCGCAGCAGATGGTTATATATATATATATATATATATATATATATATATATATATATATATATATATATATATATATATAAATGTGTAATACGTATTTTAAAGCGTTAACTAGCGTTTTTCAATCCTGGGGGGGGGGAGGGTCTGAAGGTCATCTAAAGGGGGTTGTAGGCATAAAATGATTGAGAATCACTGGTGTGTGTATACACACACACACACACACACATATATATATATATATATAATATCAATATTAACCTGTGGGAAACGATAGAGGAAACTTATAAAGGTAACCACTCAACATTATAACTGGATCGGTGGTGGTAAGAATGCTGAAGTACACTGGTTATACTTTAAGGCGACATCAAGCATGTGAAAAACATCTCGCACAATTCTGCTAATGAGATTATAAAACGACCGAATTTCGTTCTGTTTAAGCAGTTTATCTTCAGCGGCGTGAAAGAATAAAGCAAATTCGTACAGAACGTCCAAGCATTCTGAAGTCATCTCGCTTAACTTTTCTTTTAAATTCCCATTTCGCCGTAGTTAAGCTGTCACGCTTGATTAACTTCCAAGGATGAAACGAAATTGACGATGGAAAGCGGCCGCCCCTGCAGCTTGCTTCCTATTATTTTCTTCAGCTCCCGTGCTGTTTCGGCTCATTTTTAACTTGCTTTTGTGAATAATAAGGAAGCTAGATTGGTAGCCAAAATGAATAGTTAGTCCATATGTCTGTCTGGAGTGGCGTTCTTAGAGTAAGCATGATAGTTGTTGTGTGTTGTCATCCGCGGCAGTGACTTCACCTAATGGATCTTTGCTTTGATGCCGTAATTCAGTTCTCCAACCTTTCTGGATTTGCAATCCCCAACTCCAAAAATGATGTAACTAGTAACCTCCTACATTTTCATAAGGTAGCATATATTAATTGGGTAAACATTTTATGTTTTTAAATTAATATAAAAGTTTTAGTATGTTTAAACACCGTGGGCTTTTAATATTTTTTAAGTATTTATTACGACCTCCCTTTAGTCATGTGTTTTATATTATCAATAGCAAAGGGACCATCACGATTTTCCCTTTGTCTTTTTCGTCTCAATTCCCCCTTTAGTTCGATTTTTACGCTTGGCACCCTCGTAAGGGAAAAGAGTGGTAAAAGCGCGAACACCCCCGGTTACAACCACTTGTACAATATAGTAGTGCAGCTTAGTGTCTAAAACCTTTGAGGTGAAATGTCTGATAAACATGATTGCTACTGGAAGTTACCACGGTGACCCCTCTCTCCCCACTTGAAGACTCATTGCCACTCCTTTGAGGGTTGCAACCCACAATAAATTGGAAAACCGAATTGAGTGGAAGAGCTTTGTGAGGACATTCACTTAATACAGTGACGTCAGAAAATTATTTGTATGATATTTGTTTTGGGAACTCAGACATGAGACTTTTGGCTACCATTCTCAGATAAAATAATAAAAAAGCGTAAAATCATTTAACGAAAGTACGAAATGCAAAATGACCGTTTGCCACTTAAATGATGTCTACTAAAAAAATTTACGATTTTTGTTATCAAAAATAATCTGAAAGTATTTAATGTGTTTATGCCATCGAGATTGTCGTATGTACTTAAAACTCAAGTAACTGATATTTTTTCCCTTTTATTTTAAGTATATTACTATTGTTGCATCCATCAGTGATATGGATTTGTGGCAACACGCGCGTCTTAGAATTTTTCACTTCTAAAAGTTAAATGTATGTGCACGCTCCTCTTCCCGCAACAAAACTTCCTTTTCATGCCCCCACTCCCACCCCTTTCCTTTCTTAAAACACTGCCTTTAGCAGTGACTGATATGTGTTACATAACGTTTTAAAAATTATTTCCTTCTTTGGAGCGTTAGTAGAATTGCAAGTCTTTACTATAAAGTGGATGTATTGTTCTCATTTTGCTTGTCGTGTTGAAGTAAATATATATATATATATATATATATATATATATATATATTTTTTTTTTAATGCGATGTTGAGCTAGAAGATAGCTGAAAGAAGATAGCAGAATGTATAACGTCCAAAAACGAATAGAGCATCGTAAAAAAAAAAAAAAAAAAAAAAAAAACCATCTTATCAACGTCAACTTTTATCTCCTTAAGATAAGCCACCTATGAAAATAACTAATGTTGTTGAGATTTTATGTCGCAAATTTCTGGTACCTTTAACTTTTCGCAAGGGCTTTTATCGAGGAAACATTTGGATTCTTTTTTTAGATTCTTCTTTTCGGTGAAAATAATTTTGTCGTTCACATAAAAAATATATATATATATATATATATATATATATATATACAGGTTTAATATTTTCTAGTGCTTATTTTTGATGCTGTTCTGTCAGTGAGTGACAGGTGATTTGCAAATGGTGTCGTGGCCGGAAGTATATAGGAAACTCCCTTTTACTAAATGTAACGTACAAGGAACGAAATCTGAAAGACGAGGGGACGTTGGTGCAGCTTAACCCTCCTAACAATTTTTACTCCATCCCCCTTTTCCAAACAATTCTAAATATAAAATAAGCTAATAAAGTGAAACTTTTTAGTTAAACTCTTACGCGTTCATTTACAAAGAAAAAGAAATATTCTTGTTTGCAAACAAGTATGCCCCCCCCCCCCTTTTTTAATTCCCTCTTAAAAGGTGTCTCAAAGAAGATTTTCAAGCCTATAAATGAAAATTCTCTTTGAAAAATCTTTGGGTTCATTGATTCTTTAGCATAGTAATAAAACCACTGTCATAGTTATTTCTGTCAATAATTGCTTATCAATTTCTACGTAGGAAATTTTCTTTGATTATCCGTTAATTTCTTTGCCCATCAATTTTAATCATGAAATAGGAAATATTTCCCAATAGCCGTCTTTTAAAAACCTGTATTGCGGAGGAAGACAGTGCATTTTGACATTGTGAACGTGATGTACATGTATTCTAAAGATAAGGAAATCAAAAGTCCTCTGATGTCTAAAATCGTACTGTCAGTAAATTCAGGTAGACCCCGAATTGTTAGAACTTTTGATTCACTTTACTTAGTGCATATCTCAATGAACATCCCGTGCCTCGTGTTTGTAGAGGTGCTAATCGTTTTTCGTTTTTTTTAAATCTATCAACATTAAAAGCTTTATTCAATGAAATGATTTGTTTCCAATCTGGATATCCTGCCCGAAATTTATAACGTTGTAGAATAAATTGCATATCATGCATCAGTTTGGATACAAACTATTCAGATTTTCATTCTTTATTCTGCATTTACGATGTCTGTATTCAAGATGGTTTATTTATTGTCCGCCGTGGTGTAGTCAGGATTTTAACCTGGTGTGTGTATTTTGTGTGTGTGTGTGTGTGTGTGTGCTTGTCAGGGCCGTGCTTAGGGGGGGGGGGGGTGAACTAGGCAACCGCCCAGGGCCACTAAAATTTAGGGCTGCTAAAAATTTTGGGCCGCCATTTTTATTCATCATCGCAACACTTTTCTATATGTTACGGGTTTTTTTAAGAAATACCTTATTTTTCGCGGTTTCTATAATTCAACTTATAAAAAAAATATGTTTCGATTTTTTGAAAAGAATCGTAGAAAGAATCTTAATTGACAAACTTCCCTTTTGGTTCAAAAAATTTCTCGGTTAGAAAAACAAGATTTATCTTCAGTTCAGTTATAGTAAAACCTTGATTATCAATCAATTTTATTTCCCACTTCTCAAAGAATTGAAAATATTACAAAGCAGGTACAATCAGTATGCTTTGAATACAGATTGTACGCCTGTCCTCTTTGGCACTTATTTCTAATGAAAATTATCTCTCATCATCATTGGACTTTTTGCTTATAATAGACAAATTTGCCGCTCAGAAAGCCAGAAAAATTGCTTTATAACCAACAAATTCATACATGTAAGTAATTGTTTTTAACAATTTACATTTTCTAAATCGTGTAAATAATTTTTCCATTGTGTCATTATTCATACAAATTAACTTTATATTTAAGTGGACCAATTGTAATTTCATGTATAATATTCTTTTACGTAGCTAGAATGTAGGTTTTTTAGTATCGAAACGTAATGCATTAAAAGTAATAATTAATAAAATCAGTTGTGGATTCAGTTTATTTCAGGGGTAGGGGGGGGGGATCGGGGTTGTCTTACAAGATCCACTACTCAGTATGTAGAGAAATTTGATTGCCAGTAAATGTGTTTCGCCCAGGGCCGCTAAAACCCTAAGCACGCCCCTGGTGCTTGTGAACTTCACTTAAGGTGTGCTTGTACCGAAATTTTGCAAATGAGGAAACTTGCAACGCTTTACTAAATATTTATTTAAAAAAAAGTGCTGAGGAGATGAGTCAACCTTAGAATCTTCCCTTTTGGCTACACCTGTAAATGTACGTTTGGAATTATTTAACTCGCATTTTTATTGTTTTCATATGTTTTCAGTTTGTATTTCTATTTGTATTTTTTTAGATTTTTGATTAAAAGTATATTGTATCGAAGATAAATTTTAAAGTACGGATCAGTTAGATGTATTTGTTTGTTGTCTTTCATTTGATAACACTGTGGCTTATGTATGTACAATAAAGGAGTCTAGCACAAGCTTAAATAACGCAATATCGAAAATGAGTTTTCTCCTTGTCATTTGGTGATTGGAGTCATAAAAACTAAATTGTTTTAATCTTATTGTATACTTGTGTCATGTCAAAGCTACATAAAATGTAAATTTGTAATGAATACGTCTTGTTTGTGATTGAGTGTGTATTCAGATTGTGTGTATTGAGGTGTTTGTTTGTTTTTGTTTGTTTGTTTGTTTGTTTGTTCGTTGTGTGTTGAGTTTTGTTTGAGTATTTGAGATTGTGTGTATTGTGTTTGAGTTTTTATTTGCCATATTAATAAATAACATAGGATCCGAGGTAGCTTAATGGTAGCGCTTCGGTTTTCTGCACTGAGGGTGCTCGGTTCGAATCCCGGCAAGCGCCATTAAACACCCTCGTGTCTAGGCCAGATATGGGTACGTTAATTCCGTAGACCGGAAAGTCCACCTATGAAGCGAGATAGAGTGGGAAAACGTACCATCCGCCAAGACGTTGCCCTGGGGATGCTCGGTCAAAATTGAGGTGGCACCTTGCCAAGGCGGACGCGCCGACCCTTGAAGTGCTATTGTAAACCAGAGCTGCTCTCCTCAGCCCGCAAAGCTTATATGAACCTGGGTCTACAGGCCGCAAAGCCTGTATGGACTTCAGGCCAAGGGGCATTAGCAATGCTAATAACATTCCTAATTCACAAGTATCCGTTAATTTTACAGTGGGTCTAAATATCTGAAAAACAAAAATAGTATATTGAGCAGTACGAGTAAACATTAGTAAATATTTGCCATCACGTCGGCGGTTTTCCAGTAGGGATGAAAAAAAATAGATGAGGAATGAGTTACGGATATTTGAGTTATATATGGATATAGAGGAATGCAACATTTTGCGAAGTCGAAAGCGAATGTTGTGACGTGACATCTTAACACCTTTTGCATACTGTTTGATTAATGAGGTGAAAAACCAGAGTTCACTTTGGGAATGTCACTTCACATGTGTATTTTAACTTGGAATCACCGTCGAATTTTTTTATGTAAAAATAAATGTTATCGCAAAAAAAAGGAAAAAAAAAGTGTCAATTTTTTTTCCTTTCGAAGTTTGTGAAAACTACGAAAAGCAAAACTTACATTTACATTCGGAGAAGCAATTAGGGATCGAAATTTAGAATTATGTTAAATTTCTTTCGTATGATGTACATTTATAGTTGGTCAGTATTTTTTACAACCTAGTCATTATGGTAGCTTTTTGATGTTGAATCCTTCGTTCTTAGCATCCATGTAATTAGTTTTGTTTCTATTTTGATCATCTAGGTTGACAGGCTTCTTTTTAATCTCCTATCAAAAGACAAGAGACCAAAACCTGGAAATATTTGGATTAAAAAATTACAAGGTAGAACGAGAATTTTATTTGTTTGAAATCTAAAAAAATAAATAGGGAACCAAATCTGGAATATACGGAGAGCGGGAAACAATTTCATGGCGTAATTCTAAGAGCTTTGTCGTAGCAATCGCGATTGCTCTGCGCGGAGATGAATAAGCCGGAGCATTGTATGGTGGAAAAGAACTTTTTTAATGTGGCCTCTTTGTCTTAATTTCACTATTTGAAGGCCCTGCAAAGATGCATAGTACGCTACCGTCATTGTCTTGCCCTTTTCCAAGAAGACAATAAAGATTATGCTGTTGGCTTCCAAAATCACTATGGCCATAACCTGTCCTTTTGATTGAACTGTTACGTTTCCTGTGGTGCCGAGTGCTTTGACTGCCCTTTCGTTTCTGATTGGTACTGATGTATCTGTTCCATCAACTGTTACGAAACGACTCAATAATCCATTTGGATTTCTTCCGGTATTGACTACCGAGAACCTTCCAGTCTAGTTAATGTTAACTGATTTTAAAGAGAGGTCTAGTAATCCATCCGTCCTTAACAACGCCTAAAGCTATTCTCTCTTAATAGCTTAAGATAATGACACTGAAAAAGAAACTTTTCCATCTATGCAAAAATTTTTTGTATTGAATAGTCTATTGTTAGTGAAAAGACATATACCATTAGCGTATATATTCTCGTTAATTAAATACATTTTAAAACATGTAATTGCATTCAAAGTTCATGAAAAGTTTTTATGTACTACCGGATTAGGTTGCTTGCTTTCTCACACATCTGTACATGTATGTATAAGCTATAGGAGTTATATGTATTTATTATGCATCTATGAAACTTAAGAGCGTAAAGGCAATTAATAACGTTTTAACTCGTTAATGCTGCTGTAAAAATAAGAGGGACTGAACATGAAATGACAAGAGAATAAGAAAGCTAAATCGGATAACAAATGAGGGAAAATGAATTGCCGTTAACAAGTGATTATGGAGACAGACAGAGCTAGAGATGCCAGTCACGCAAAGTTACGATTAAATACGGAGCCTTTGGCCACTGTCACAACAAATAATGGAGATGAAGAGCTAGAAAGCTTGGATGTAATACGTCGGCAGCAAATTTAGCCACATCTCTAATATAACATGAAGAATTCAGGCAGAAGTAGTACAATCAGTCAATTATTACTGAAATATATATATATATATATATATATATATATATATACAGTGGTACCTCGACTTACGAGTTTTTCGAGATACGAGCATTCTCTCGGTAGATTTTTTGCTTCGAGTTACGAGCTATAATTCGGGTTACGAGCAAACTTCAGATATCCCACCGCTAGTTTGAGCAGCGAATGCCATGTTACGTGCTCATCAAATGAGAACACAAGAAGCTTATAATATTTACAACCTTTATACAATTATTATACAATTGTATACATATTATTCTAAGACTACTTACTATCCAGTCTTAAACCGAGAGATTAACACTGAACAATTATCACCCGGGCAGCTTGCTCTGCCCAAACTTGAGTCACCCTCTGAAACCGAACAGCGTCCAACCTCTCTCGCAGAGAGATAGCTTCAATTCCCTCCCCCACATTGGAACTCCCCATGGGGTCTAGGGGATAAGATGACCTTGGTCCTAGCATCGCAAGCTCTCCCCCTCCTAGGCCCGTTGCACACACGGCGTTTTTATCAATGGCGGAAATTTTCCATCGGACGTCGTTCCAACAGTAGACCACAGAAGTCAATTGGAGCTTGCACACTGGGCGGAAAATTAAATTTTTCGTCGACGGTAACTTGTGCAGTTGTCGAGTGCCACTGTGCACTGGCGGATTTTTTTACTCCAGATTGAACTAGTTATCCATGTGACCCTATGCACGCTTACACACACAGCGGATTCTACCGTCGTAGGATCATTTGCGAGAGGGGTGTTTGGGGGTTTGCTGGGGGGGGGGGCGCTGGTTTTCTTGGAATCGTAAAGTGGATTCGAAAAGGAGGGCTCCTCCGATCCCGTGTGGGGGAGGGGGGCGTAGGTGCGACCCCTCTGGTTTTCTTGGACACGTGCAGGATTCGAAAAGGAGGGGTGGGCCTTTTCCCCGGCGACGGAGTTTTCCGCCGTGTGTGTAAGCTCTACTTTTAGAACGACGTCCGATGGAAAATTTCCGCCATTGTTAAAAACGCCGTGTGTGCAACGGGCCCTACGGATTCTGAGAAAACGTTCTTCGGATTCTCAGAAAGAAGAATCTGGACATTACAGACACAGTGAACGATGCAACAATTGTCCAGCTTCCGAGTCTCACTCGTTACTTTAAGAGAGTAGCTGGTAATAAAAGCGAAAGTAAGGAAAGCGGGGCGAAAAGATCAAAAATTAACGAATAAGATTTAATTTTTCAGTTCAGCCTTTCTCCTCCTCTTTCATCTGCATCTTCAAGTCTGATCTCCAAGGTAAATGTTGCAGACTACACTTAATAAAACAAATTTATCGCAGTACATTCTACTGTATTGCGTTTTTATATAATGTTCGTCGTTTATAAGCACATTTTTCTTATTTAAAAACATGTAAGAAAAAACTGCGGTGTTTTGGGGGAGCCCGGAACGAATTAATGGCATTTCCATTCATTTCAATGGAGAAAATTGATTCGAGATGAGTATTTCGAGTTACGAGCTCTGTCATGGAACGAATTAAACTCGTAAGTCGAGGTACCAGTGTATATATACAGTCGAACCTCCATATATCGAACTTCCCTATATCGAATTTTTTTATATATCGAGCTATTAGCAATTCTCCATGTTCATTACATAGAAAAACTGTTTCTATATATCGAAAAAATCTCTATATATCGAAATTTTTTCCACGACATATTGGGAGATTTTATTCCACTTTAGAATAAAATCTCCCGATTTTTGGCGTTTGAAACAATACTTCGTGGAAAACGTCCCTGATGAAGTTTTTAATGGACTGAATAAATACGAGCATTTCTTTGAACTTTCCGCAAAACTGTCTGTTCAGCAAGATATTCGTAGGTTTTTTTTAGAAGAATGTAACTGTGATCACCGTAACCACTAACTGGATTGTTATTTTTTAAGGTATATAGTATTTAATGAATCTTTCACATTAATTCATTTTTTAGTTATGAACTTTCATTTAATGTTATTAGCATATAAATTGGAAATGGAGTTTCGTATACGAAAATTAGCTTTAATTTTAATGTTTTAGGAGAATTATGATAAAACTAAGATCAATTCTATATATCGAAATTTCTATATATCGAATTTTTTTCCGGCATTTTGTTACTTCGATATATGGAGGTTCGACTGTATGTATGTATGTATATATATATATATATATATATATATATATATGTATATGTGTGTGTATGTGTGTGTGTGTGTGTGCGTAAAGTTAGCTGGAAAAAACTAAAAGGCTATTTTATTATCCCGAAAAGGAATAAAATTATCAATTTAAAAAAAATTAAAGTCATGTGTTAAAGATAAACTAGTTAGGCTAACTCATGATGAGTAATAAATCGTTAAGAGATAAAAATTTAGCGTAATACATTATAATGTATTGCGCTAAATTTTAATCGAAAATAATTATTTTCGGTTTCGCTTTGATAAAATACAAGCTGCTAATCCTGTGTATTTTTAACACTACCAAGTTGGTCTATTGAACTGGTTTTAAAATTTGTAGAGATAGGTACATTTTAACTGTCGGTTGTTCTAGTGTTAAACATCATTCTCAGGTGAATATTGTACGTGTAAGTCATAATAAGAATGCTAAGATGAACATTAAAAAATAAAAATAAAATATACAGTGATTTCCGCTTATAAGAATCACGTTTGTTATTACTGTTTTTGATTCTTATAAGCGGTTGATTCTTATAGCCGAAATTTAGATTTTTGGACAGGCACACACACACACCTATATATATATATACATATATTAGATAATTTACCATAAAATACTCTTTAATTTACGTTAATTATCTTTTATAATTTTAAAAATACAACTTAATTTCTAGACTATTAAGTAGATACACATGATTATAGTAAGAGAAGAAAAAATCCAATATTTGTTACAACATACCTGCTTAACAGTTTAACATTTCAACTACAGGAAGGGTGCAAGAAAAAGTTTTCTATGGTAGTTTGACGTAATGAAGTTTTCAGGAGGCTGTTTATACCTCTTTCAATACCAATAGTCTCAGACCAAGATTCACCTTCTAGCTTACGTTTCACGATTCGATAACGTGCTGAATCTAATAATGTCACGTTTGCACCTAAGTGATAGTGGACACTTAGGTGCTGAAGATTTATCTGTTTCAGGACCAGGAAGCCGCAACCAGGATGCAGGAGGTGGGAAAAAAAAGAGTCCCTCTCTTTATCAGTGGAGAAAAGTGAAATTGGATCCGAACGGGTAGGATGCCCCTGGGTCAAGCTAATAGGACAGTGTTTAGCTAAAGCGTTTAAGGGGAAACTATGTTATGTCTAATAGCGCTTCCACATACATGCAGACATGCACCCCGACCCCGCTTGACACATTTTGGGGTCGATTAGTCACGCTCCAGGAGCGTGCCCCCGGCCCCCAAGGTCCTTTGATGATCTGTGGAAAAAACACCCAAGAGAGAGATCGCTGCAGAGCGTTCCCCATAAATCACTCGTTTTCCCCCAGAATACTGTGCAGTGCAGATGTGTGTGGCCGTAGTATAACAAAGAAAGGGATGCATTTTACGACTGTATTCCATCCCATCTTATCACTCTTTCTTTTTAAAAAAATAAAGAAAGAACTTCGTACCTTTTGAGGGTTTAAGTGGCTTTTTTGGAAAAAGGAAAGGAAAGCGAAGAGTGTAAACTGATTCTTAAAACCTGTGGATTCATTTAAAGCGAAAATTTTAACATGGAAATAATACATTTGTTTTTGTTTTTGCGATATTGATTTTTATAAACGGTTGATTCTTATAACCACTGATCACTATAAGCGGTGGTTACTGTATATATATTAATAGAGAGAAAGTGACGACATCCTTGAACTATGAACCAGCCTGATTCAAGTGTCTTCTACTCGGTCAACCAGTTTTGCAGCGCTCCTTTTGTTTAAGTTTGTCCTTTATGGAACCAAAGAAAAACGGTGTTACATAACTCTCCGCCCTTTCTGTGGCAGGATTTAAATAGGAGGAGGAGAGCTTGTCTACCTCTCCCGCAATTATGACGAATGTGTTTATTGCATTTTAAAGACGCCAGCACCCTTGTGTTGTGGCTTGGGACGTAAAAGACTATCCCCCCATCGTTATTTTTAAAAGAAACCAGAGGAAATCCACTGGGTTCGCGGTATGTTTGTTTTGGCTGCTTGCGGAGTCTTTGGGGTTTAAAGTTAGGTCATTTTATCGTTCTTTTGCGGTCGTTTTAGCTCTTTGTTATGCAATATGTATTTAAGCTCGATGAACTTAAGCTGAACCCCTATTTATCAGTTTTTTTTCAGTCGGCGGGTCTTGACCCCTGGTCGCGGGAATGTCTCGGAGAGATCACGTTCTAAGTTTTCAAAATGGAACATTTTTAAATGTTAAAGGATTTTGAAATTAATTTTTGAATGTAGCGACTTACTTTATCCCGTGGACATTCGTCCAAACTCACCGAGAATTTGTTGCCTACTATATTTAATACTTTCATTATTAAGAAAGCACTCTATTCGGTGAACCACGCGGGAGCGGTAGCACAGAAAGAACTATACCTTACATAGAACATTCGTACCCGTAAGTACTCTAAGCACTAAACAATATGGGCGATTAGTAAAAACTGAAGAAGAAAAATAATGCTTAAATATAGGAGCAAGAGTTTAGGAAAATAGATAAACAATTTAGGGGCTGACACAAAATTCGTTGATTTATAATTTAAATGACTTTTAATCTTTCTATTCCCTTTGTCTGTTAGTCAAACTTTGGTTTCGTATTTGAAACCAATGTTAGGTTTGTATTCACATTTGTTTATTCCTATTCGTTTTTGTTGTTATTATCCAGATTAAGCTTTGATAACGAGTACAGACGAGTGTATGTGATCAAATGATAAGTTGTTGAAAATAGAAAAATTAGTTGAGCTTTTTGAGTAAACTCCAGATACCATCTTTCCACCTCAGCCTGAACACACTTTCCAAGGACCTAACTAAAATATATAAAAACGTTAGTCCTCATAGAACTGTTTCATAAACTAAGAAATGTTGCTTTAAGTGATGGGAAAATAATTTAAACGGAGCCGAGAAGTGAATACTCTTGAGAAACAGTGTTATAATTCTTAGAAATAAGAAAAGCTTCCAAAAGAGCGTAAGACTCCAGATTTCGCAACTAAAATATGAGCTAAATATGCGTACAACTTCCTTTCCAATTTTTCCAGCATTTCTTAACCCGTTACTTACCTGCTTGGCACTGGTGCCAAAATATTGAAACCAAAGACGTGCGTTACAGTTGGAGCCGGTGCAACTTTAAAACAGGTTTCCTTGCTTTCGAATTACATTATGTCAAAATCAAAATTGCATTTTGGATATATAGAAAGGTAAGCGTCTTTATTAAAACTACATGTAAACAAATACAGAGTCCAACAATACTTTAAAATATATGTACAGGTTTTCTAGTAAAAGAATTTCAGAGAAATACATAGTTTATTTCGAAATTGAGCTTTTATCATTAAGTAAATTTTTACTGTATTTGGTACGCACATAAAGCGAACGAGTGGATGTATAACTGGGTATACGTTGTGTGAAAGTTAACGTAAAGCTTCGAAATTCTTTAGCGGTTGAAACGCCACGTAGGGCAAAAATTTCAGATTGAGAAATTATTTATCTTAGAATTAAGTTAACGAATATTGTTGACAAATAATTTTCATTTACAGAAATTTCGTTTTTCCTTTATTTGAGTCGTGCCACATTAAGGTTTTCTGAGTAAAATTTATTAATTGGTAAGCTATTGAAAAAGATTAGGGACGCTTAGGAATTTTTTATGGAAGGAGCGATACCTCATCTGGTGGTATAACCCTGCGTACTTATTCAACGTCACGGCATCGAATTCTTGATGCTGGATAAGAGGATTTTTCAACAGTCCGATAATATTAATGGAGCGAGTTGTAATGAAGATCAAACGAACTAAAGGGCACTTCCATTTGTCCAATGTAATTCGTTCAAACATACCAGAGACCTATAAAAACAACCGACGAAACGAATAATGAAGCAGGACCTTAAAATTCAGGCAACGAGGTATAAACGTCTTTGTGAATATCCGGATAGGAACTACCCATCCGGATGTGTATGGGCACATGACAAGAATAAACAACGAGATGAAGTTAACTGACTTTGTATGGGTCGAGTATTGTGAAATTTGCAGGATGGGTGACCGCACGTTACCATTCAGTTGGTAGAATTCAATTTCCTCCATTTTAATTTTTCCCTCACTTTCACCGACGTTCAGCAGATATTTGAAATATTGAAATTTCAGTTTTAAACTGTGGGTCGAGATATCCCACACTGTTGTTGTATGGGTCGAGTATTATGAAATTTGCAGGATGAGTGACCGCACGTTACCATTCAGTTGTTAAATTCAATTTCCCCCATTTTAATTTTTTCTTTACTTTCACCGACGTTCAGCAGATATTTGAAACATTAATTTTTCGGTTTTAAACCGTAGGTCGAGATATCCATCATCGTTTTATTTCCTAGATTTATTCCGCCGGAGGATGGTCGAATGGCTAGGGCCCTGGTTCTGTGGGTCACACGTTAGGGCCAGACTCTGTGGGTTCGAGTTCCACTCTTGGCATGGACGTTTGTAGCCGTTCGGAATCGTCTCTAAGCAGTAGGATCCGGTCTAAATAGCCATCGTGTAGCAAAGAGTTGACCGTAGCGCTCCCAACCAAACCTAGATTTATTCCAGAAAATGTTTTAAGTTTAGTTTCCATAGAATTTACTTCATTCGTAATCTTAACTGATGTGCAGGATAAGGAAAAAAATAAAAATAAAATAAGGCCTGGCCAGAGCAAAAAATAATAAAATAAAAATAAATAAAAATTCAGGTAGACTCTTCTAACGAAACTACCGCGGGTTATTAACGTAGGATTACTTATCGTTGCTTACCTTTTTTGTATATATACTAGGGGCTTAGCCCCTAGGCTCGCTACGCTCGCTCTTCTGGTGAATCAAGTGAATGAATGACTCAATAGTTTTTTACAGCGATTGAGTCATTCATTTGTTTACAGTTGAAGCTGCCCCTCCCCTCCCGGCGAAATGGATGAAGCCCGCCTATGGGTGAAAAATTGGATCTTCTTTCATGAAGCGAATGAGAAGATTTTTTTGAAGTATTTCTTTAAAATTCAATTAAAAATCGAAATTTTAAGATAGAGACTTGAAAGGAAGTTTATATGAATGCGAAAGCTTTCATCTTCCAGTTGATATAAATATTTTCTTTGTAACATAATAAGTCTGAGAGCATCGAATTTATATATCTCGAAACGCATAAATTTTTCCAAAAAGTGGGTTTTCAATTTTAATAAAAATATCAGTCTGTTTTAAATTATTTTTAAACAAATGAGGTCTTGTTTGAAAGAGAAATGTCAGTAGTCTTAGATTGTAAAAAAAAAAAAAAAAAAAAAAAATTCTACGAACCTTTTTTGGCGAGTTATCGTAATCTGAACATGAAAAAGTCAATATTTTCCCACAAAACATAAAATAAAAAAAAAACTTAAAGTCCGACGAATATGAGACATGTCTTACTTTCTTCCCCACATTGTTCTGCATCGATTGGTATCGGTCTCGACCCCATACCCCCAGCGGTTACGGAGGAGATAGCGTGACAAGCTTTTGACAGCGGCGGCGTCTGCAGCGCCAGTTACTTTTTTTTAGAATAGACAGGGTGTCTACTAACATGAAAAGTAATGAAAAGTAACGAAAAGTCACGAAATGGAAAAACGGTCACGAAAAGTCATGAAAAGTAACGAAATTAAAAGAAAAGGTCACGAATTTTTTCAATTTAAATTTTTTTTTATCGATATAATGTAGAATAGAAAATATGCTCCTAACTGGTACAAAAACACTTAGGCCCGTTGCACACACGGCGCTTTTATCAATGGCGGAAATTTTTCATCGGACGTCGTTCCAACAGTAGACCACAGAAGTCAATTGGATCTTGCACACTGGGCGGAAAATTAAATTTTTCGTCGACGGTAGCTTGTGCAGCTGTCGAGTGCCACTGTGCGCTGGTGGATTTTTTGACGCCAGATTGAACTATTTATCCATGTGACCCTATGCGCGCTTACATACACAGCGGATTCTACCGTCGTAGGGTCATTGGCGAGAGGGGTGTTTGGGGGTTTGCTGGGGTGGGGCGCGCTCGACGGGCAGGATCCCCCGCCCCCCAAAATTCTGGAGTTTACTGTATTGCATTTTAACATCGAAATAAAAGTGCATTTTTAAATGTAAAATTTTTTAAAACTGCATACTTATTCAAAATTTATTTTTTGAATAAAAATTCAAATTTTTAAATGTTTATTTACTGTCTTAATTTCAATTTTTTTGCTTCGAATTGTTTTATAAATTTACTGAAATGTATTACACAAGATTGTGCATGGACTTTTAGATTATATAATATTAAATTTTATAATTTCTTAATATTATTATTAAATATTAATATTAAATATTATGTAATTTTAGTAAATTTTATATTATTTTTAGTTAAAAAATAGTGAAATATCGGGGAGGCTCAGTCCAGTTTGAGTTGTTCTTCATCTTGATGTTTTCAGAACAGTTTAGGAAAGTTCCTCAATTTAAGCAAAAATTAACTCAAATTAAACATTGATACAGCTATTTTACAATTGTATCAGTGTAGAATTAATGAAAAATCGTTATTTAAATATTATTTACTTTAATGGGGTTTCTGTAGTAACTGTAACAAGTATGAGAATGATTAATTTTTGCATCACTTTCAAGGTGTTTCACATTGCATCAATAAATTTCATGGGTGTTTGAGTCACAATCATATCTTGAATTTGTATAACAGTAATAAAACTAGTAAGTATTGCATGGTTGTAATCCCAACTTTTTAAAAATAAGGTTTTCCTGATAAGAACTTAAATAATAAGGTGAATATTGTTGAAAGACGAGCCGGGGGGAGAGACTAATTTCGTTTAAACATTAGTATGTACTTCAATGGTCATGAAATTTTATTTTTAAGGTCATGTAATGTCATGAAAAGTCATGAAATTGACTTGCTCAAAAGTAGTAGACACCCTGAATAGAGAGATATGTATCTATATACGTACGTATGTATATATCTACATATATGCATGTCAAAATTTTGACGCATCTTGGTACTTCTGTTTAACTTGTCCAAGAGATAGACTGGGTTTGGCGCTGCCAAAGTTTTAACTCGCGAGGACGGATGGACAGACAGTTTTAGCGTCTGAATTTTTCTTTTCGCATGACCGTTATGGAGGAACGTAATCCTACGTTAGAAAGGAAACCAAACCGTGCACATTTCAACTCAGATTTTATAATTTCTTTAAAAGATGGGAAAAAAAAATTTCGCGATACGTAATCGTATTACCCCCCCCCCCCCCTACACACGCACACACACATACGACCACGACGACCACCTCGTTGAATAAGATTTGCTTTTTATTTTATCCTTAGCATTTGTTGCAGTAACATTCTTATAAAAATCGTCTAAAACAGTGACCGTGCGGAAGAAAACGTGTAGCGATGGACGACTGAAATAACGGCCCGAATACGAGATATCTGTGATTTTTTTTTTTTGATTTTTTTAAAAAATCTTCTGCAATATTCGCCGTGTCTTCACCGGCGAGGATAGACGGCTGTTGCTGTAAGTTTGGCGGGAATGTAGGTGAACAACTTTTCTTGCTCCTCCGCTAGACAGTTTAGTGGGTGGATAAAAAGCTGAGTGGTTAAAAGGAGGCCAGAGGAAAATATATCGTGTCATGGCCAATGAACTTTTCGGGAACAGGAACAATACATACTCCCACTTGCAAGTGTACCGTTTTATCATACAGGGTGTTTACTTCAACCAATTTCTAAGTTGAAAAAAACATCGTGGTTTATGATTATTCAGTGAGCTTTAAAGATATATATATATTTTTTAAATCAGGTTAAATTTCCGAAGCCTAACTTTATCACTTTTCTGTACGAAATATGGAACTTATCCCGTTTTCTGAATTTCAATTTTATCTAAGTCATCCCATCATCTGTCGGGTAAAAAAGTGAAATTAGCCTCTTATGTGCCTGATTTTTTTGTTTGTTTGTTTGTGTGTGTGTGTTATTAGTACCAAATATATATTGGTCAACAGTTTCCTTGCTCAGGCATTCAATAATTTTCTATTTTGCCTTATAGTACTGTAAATAGACTTCATCAATCAACTAAGGAATTTTTACTTTGGTAATATTTTACATATTTTAAGCTATGGTAAGCAGAAGGATGTATAATAAATACTACGATTAAATAACGGAAACTGCACAAGCAAATTTTATAATATGAGTTTAAATTTTGTATGTGGATTCGTACGGGACCTTACGTACTAGGTTGCCATTCGCTGACCGTTATCTATGGTGAGATGTATTGCTTTTCAGCCGAGGCTTAACGTACGTCGTCACCGACAGTTGCAACCACCATGTTTTGAACTTTAGTGTCTGTACTCGCATTATATTGCTGTCAGACACAATCGTAATTATGTGAATCTGCCAGTCTCAACCAATTAAAAGAATGTAGCTGCTGTAAAGTCTCCACTAAACACTTTCTATTAAGACACTTTCTATTTAACGTAATTTGTTGCAGAGTATTGAATTTGAAAAACCCCTATATAAATTACTCCCCAATGAAAGTTTTTTTTCAATGTAGGCGCATTCTATATTTATTTATTTATTTATAATTTTCTGTAACAAAGGACTTGCGAAATAACAAAGAATATTTTTAAAAATGCAAAGTATGCAGAGTAATATATTTCTCATTGCCTATCTTGGCATCTCCCATCCCAATATCCCTGAAAGTTTTCAAGGTGTCCCTGTCGAGATTGCGAAATATTATTATTTATTAATAGTCTGCTTTTGAGGCCCTTTTCTGCTTCACACTACTATTGATATTACTGAAAACAAGTCGGTTATGAATTTTTAAAACATAAAAACATTTTTTTTCTGTAATAAAAGTCTTTTACAATATCGAAATGTTAAAAGAATTTGAATGTTTTGAAAGTTGTCTACATCTACAGCTTCTGAATTCGAGAAAAAGGCTCGGTCTCTTTCCAGTTTAAAGAAATAAAAACCAGGTTTGGGCAAGGAATTTGAAGGTCGCGTTTTCGGTAAAAGTTTTGAAGAAGGTTTTTCCCCGAGAAATTAACTTTCTCATTTTCCAAACCTATTCATAATACTTTCATTATTAACCATTTTTATATTTAAGCCGGTGATTCTAAAAATGGCCTAAGTCAAGAATCTGAAAAAAATAATTTTATCGGTTATTTTGTATTGCATTCTTTTTATATTTCCGTAATCGGAAGCAATCTTTGTAAAATTGTAAAAATTGAACCGTTAGATTGAGTTGGTCGTTGCGCCCCTACACAGAATTCAATTCATGTTTAAACTCAAACATTCATATATCTCGAAACGAAAAAAAAATTATTTAGATCACTTTCATTATCACCAGCACAGTTGTGCTTAATCATTGAAAAAAGTTGTTTTATCGTAAGTTTTCTTGCTCGAGCATTCCCGAGTGTGACGATATCTAATATTTTACTGTGTTAAGCAGACATTTAAAAAATTATTTTTATAAATTATTACCACTGATAAATGTATAAATAGGGCGCAAGTATTACGTCATAAGCATGGTTACTGAAATATGTGTACGTCCACCATGTTTATTTTTAAACCGTTGTGTTTTGATAAATCCCATTTAAGCCTGAAATATAATAGTATCTACTAATTGTAAAACCAATCAGATTTTCGTTGGTTGCTGTTGTGTATTAGAATAAATGGCTAAGAAGTTGGCCCTGCTTATTCTTTAAAGTCTTTGCTTTTTATGACGTTGGATCCCATCAGACAGTGGATGATTGAATAAACCAGGAACTAAAAAGATATTAGGGAAGAAAAACTCTATTCACCATAGATAAGTGAAAAGATTCCTTTTTACTCATTTGTAGCTCCTAGATAGGACCACTTATTACTTGGACTGAAATGTTTAATTTTGGTTAACCATCATCATTTTATGAATTTTCTCTCAAAACTCATACAATGAAATTGCAGTTTTAAATTCATTTATTTTGGGGTATAGTTTTAAATTCAGGCCTTCGCTAGAGCATGGCAATTATTTTAGCAGAATTGATTTTGACTTTAGCTGGAAATGTGACAATTGTGTTCTTTTCGTATATGTAGCCTAAGCGACGGTCCTTGATACTAAACCTTTTCTAATATGTTATCTTTTTTTAATGTTTAACACTTTATGATTTGATATTATTACTAGCTGAAAATCCGCAATTCGCTACGGTGTACATTCAAATAAAATACAACGGTCAATGTATGCAATTAATGCCAATATATATATAAAATACGACGATCAATGTATACAATTGATGTAAAAAAATATATATTTATGAAAAAATCGTAAGGGATATTTTTATAGGCAAAATAATAGAGAAGAAAATATTCAAATTAAATGTAATAGGACATACTAAAGAATATAGTATAGTTTGAGGAACATAATACCTTTTATTGTATTTTAATATTTTTTTGGATAACGTCGTATCGTCTGCCGCATTAGCAAGAAAAAAAATATTTTTTTGTCTATTTAGTTGTCATGCATGTGACGATAAATTTATTTAAAGTACCAGAAAAAGAAATCACGTGATCAGCATTCAATAAATTAAATTCTAGAAATTAATTTTTAAAAATTCACCAAAAATCAGAAAATGGAGGTAAAGATTCGAAAAAAAAATCTCATTTTAAAGGAATTTTTATGATTTTTCTTGTGATATAAATTTTATAACCCTCAAATTATTATTTTAAATGTAAACTTAAAAAAAGTTACTAAAACAGCTCAAAAATTTAATTTAAAAAAAATCTAAGAATTTTTCAAAAATCTTTCTTAGTGCACCTCTTAAGAAGAATCGCCATACAAAATTTTAGCCCTTTATGTCCAGCGGTTGGTCTGTGCGTTGTATGTCAGTGAGTCAGTCAGTTACGGAACTGTTTTTTATATATATAGATTAAAACTTTTTTTTTGTGGCTATTAGATTTAATATATTTTGCATTTTTGCCGCTATATCAGTAAACAGCTTCTAAATTTTCTTGATTATTTTGGGAATTTGCTCCTAATGATTTGGCAGCATTGTCAAGAACATCCGTTCTGAGTTATTTCTTATCCTTTGTGCTTAGACCTTGATTAAAGGTTTTAAAAGCGCCGAAATAACATCATCGTTACGCATATTTTGATAGGTATTACCATTATACGTTCTGATGACATCATTTTAAAGCATAAAAATATTTTAATGCTTGGAGAATAAGGACCTTAGTTTACATCATTTTATCTTACAGCAGGAGCGTAAGATATGCTTTTCTTTAAGTTATGTTAATAAGGTACTTTTTGATAATTTCCCTGAATATGTTGTTTTCATCGGCAGGTCGCCCACTCTCTCTCGAGTTTCAAAAGAATGAAAGTAACGCTTTCAAAGAACCAACCCACCATCCAAAGACCTTATTTTGTTTTTCTTTAAGTAAAAATCCGGTCAGTGTTAACGTTGGTACAAGTCGAATTTTGTTTTTCTCAGCAATCTAGTTACTGTGCTAACAAGTTTTTTTTAGCGTATGAATTTAAGCACAGTGACAGGATATCTGTAGATGAAAACTAACCGCTCAGAACATTTCAGAAATATGCTCGTTCCCATACCACCCCATTAGGCAAGATTAATGGCCTCACTTTATTCGTAAATTTCTACCATTCCATCCAGGGAAAGTTGAAAAAAACCCGAAAACGTGTGGATTGCCATTAGCGTAATTCTTCTGACAACATGACATGTGGCAGTCATAAGTTTGCTCCGTAAAGCGTGTTTCTCAAACATCCGCTGAAAACGCTGAAGTAAAAAACTTATACAAACCGTCATAAAGCACACGCCCGTCCCAAAGGGGTGCCGGGGGAGCAGATTTAACCCCAACAAAACGCCCCCGAACAGCAAGAACGCGCGTGTCTTCCACGCTGTACGGATATCCTCTCTACACTTTTACAGCTGTGTTTAACTGCACAGTTATCTCAAGACTTGGGATTTTTTGTATATTTTTGCCAGCTTCCTGCCGCGGCATATCCGGTAGCGAGAGATTTGGCCCCTGACAGTTGTGCGAGGTTTTGTTTGGATATATCTGGACTATATATGATTTTAAATGAAGTGTGTTAATGAATTACTGTGGCTGTGAATGCGAGAAAGGAGTTTTATTTTTAAAAAATAATCCCAAGCGGGCTGTTATTTATTCCCTGATATTATTAAAGCTGTCTACGGCTATGGCGTTTCTTTTCCTTTTGCTCGGCGTATTTTTCAGCCTCATTACAATTTTTTTTTTACTCATCAAAGGGAGTAGGACAGTGTCCCCCTGACTTTGCTACGCATATCCCCGGGGGCACGCGCGAAAATTGAAGAGGGTAGTTGATCAACACATCCGAGGGGGCAAAATGACAAAATAAAATAACCAAGCTCCGGGGGAGGGGTGGGGGACCAGTTTTTTTTATACGAATGTAAAGTTTTATTATATTTTGATTTGTGTTTTCTTACTATTTTTTAAATATCGAATATAGCGTTAAGAATTACCGTAAAATCTCGACTATAATGCGCACCCGAGTATAATACACATGCTTGATTTTGCCGAAATTTTCGGGAAAAAAATTAAAATTCGACTATAATGCGCACCCATAACTTTTCAATATTTTATTTAAAAATTGCACAAATATTTATTAGCAGAAACAAAATTTCTAATAAATAAACGAAAACATTAAATTCAGTAGAAAGAAAAACTTAAATTTTTATTCAAAACAAACAATACTGTCAAATTATGTCTTAATCACTTTCACTAGAATGCAGCTCATCTATTGTTGTTGCATCCATGTCATAAGCATTGGTGCCGTCGTAATATATATCACCATCATCATCCTCATTTGATGACAACTGCCCATCCTCCCATAATATGTCGTTCTCACTGCCGTCTCGCGTTTAACAATTGATAATTTTTCTGCTGCCGTATAGGACCGTCTTGAAGAAAATTTGAGGGAATTAACTAAAATAAAATAACAATTTTTTGCACTTGCAACAATCGGAAACTATTACTATTTCAAGGGACCTATTATTCAACGGACGGATGTGCGATACGAATCGTGAGTTCCGCTCGTTTAAAAGAAATACCTGCTTAGTAAACGGGTGGATGAATCACGGAGTGCAGATGCGCGCTCACCCGTGTTGCGACAATGTCGTTTATCCAATGTTTAAAACTACGGTTTTTTTTTTTTTTTTTTTTTTTTTTTTTTTTTTTTTTTTTTTGTGTGTGTGTGTGTGTTGTTTGTTCGCGAGTATAATACGCACCCTAATTTTTGCGGATTAAAATGTGAAAAAAAGTGCGTATTATACTCGAGATTTTACCGTACTCTTTTCCTGGTAATTCATCTAGTCAGAACAATATTGGAAGCAGTCTCCCAATCCCTTCCTATTTCTCTTTATATTATATTGCACCCCGGCAAGAAAGGTGATACAGCTCAAAAATGCAGTCTTTGAGAAAAATCAACTGAAAGAATACTATACAGCGTGAACTAGCATTACAATAAAACTGTTACAGCTGCCCTCAGGTGGACAAATTGCGAGATGTATCGCTTTTTGTGCACGATGGGACACTTAATACATATTTTTCAATGACATAACCTAAAAATTGCCATTTTTTGACTTGTGTGACTGTTCATGCCCCGCTGCGATATGTTGAATATACTAATACATGCATATATTGAACTAACTGAAAACCCGCACTTCGCTACGGAGTACATTCAAATTAAATACAACGGTCAATGTATGCAATTAATGCCAATATATATATATATATATATATATATATATATATATATATATATATATATATATACAGTGGCTCCCAAAAGTGTTCGTACACTTACGATTTTCAATGAAATAGGGGTCTATCCATTGATTAAAATGAATATTTCAGAATGGGTATTTAATAATAAGATCTATAATCTATTCTTAACAAAACTACATGAAATATTTTGAAAACATAGTAAAACTTTATTTTTAAGAAACCAGTAATCAAAAAATAACAGAAACTTTCTCAGAAAAGTCATCGTACACTGAAATATTTTCGGATAAATTCATAATTAAAATTATCATCTGGAGCTCTATTTTTATTTTTGAATTGTGGTGGCATTTAAAATATCGTTTGGCTTTAATTTTTGCTTTATCTCACAAAAGTCATCGTACACTTGTAAAAAATCTCTACATATTATTAAATATTCTAATTTTTCGTTAAATTAATATTTAGTAGGATATCCTTTAGCATCCACAACAGCTTTTAAACGTCTGGGAATAGATTGCTTTAGTTCTTTTGTAATTTTTGCATCAATGTTCATCCATTCTTCCATCATAATTGTTTTTAGTTCGCTTTTCGTGTGAATGTCGTTTTCGTACTCGAACCTCCAGTTTTCTCCAAATATGTTCTATTGGGTTTAAATCTGGCGATTGAGGTGGTGTTTTCAAAACTTGTGGACAATTATAGAGACACCAGCTGCGAACGTCGAGAGCCGTGTTCTTAGGATCGTTATCTTGATAAAAAGCAAAGTGGTTTCCAATACTCAAATTTTGAGCTGATAATTGAGCTTTAAATTATCTCTTAAAATATTTATAAAAACAGCATGATCCATTATGCCATCAATAAATACCAAATTTCCTAGTCCTGATGCTGACATGCACCCCCACACAAGGATACCTCCACCGGCATGCTTAATTGTTCCTACTAAGTTCTTGGGATTAAGTTCCTCCTTTTTTCCTTCTCCATACAATTATACGCCCATCAACACCAAAAATGTTCATTGGCAAATAAGACATTATCCCAATAGGTTTGGGGTTTATTTATCATTGATAGTGCGAAGGAAAGCCTAAACTTTCTGTTTTTCTCACTCACAAAAAATTTTCTATGGGCAGAACGCCCATGTAATCCAGCTGTTCTGAGAACTCGTCAAAAAATTTCAGGTGATATTGAAGTAGAAAATGTTTCATTGAATTCTGCAGAAACTTTTACAGCACTCAAACGTGAATTTTTCATAAATTTTCTAATTATAAATCTCTGATCACGTTTTGTTAACTTTGCCGGACGGCCTTTTCTTACCTTGTTTTCGATCCAATTTTCTGCTTTAAAGCGTTTTTTCACATACTTCACAGTAGAATGGGATAAATTAAGTAAATTAGCAATATTCCGAACTGATTTACCACTACTATGATGAAAAATAATCAATTTTCGAATGCTGTTTGTTGTTTCTTTACGACTACGAACCATTTTTAAATAATAAATATAATATTACGGAGTAGGCAAGCAAAAATTAAAGCCAAACGATATTTTAAATGCCACCACAATTCAAAAATAAAAATAAAGCGCCAGACGATAATTTTAATTATGA
Organism: Dolomedes plantarius; assembly: GCA_907164885.2. NCBI lineage: Eukaryota > Metazoa > Arthropoda > Arachnida > Araneae > Dolomedidae > Dolomedes > Dolomedes plantarius. The sequence goes on from OU015492.1 coordinate 82,334,727, forward strand.
ATTTATCCGAAAATATTTCAGTGTACGATGACTTTTGTGAGATAAAGTTTTTGTTACTTTTTGATTACTGGTTTCTTAAAAATAAAGTTTTACTATGTTTTCAAAATATTTCATGTAGTTTTGCTAAGAATAGATTATAGATCTTATTATTAAATACCCATTCTGAAATATTCATTTTAATTAATGGATAGACCCCCATTTCATTGAAATTCGTAAGTGTACGAACACTTTTGGGAGCCACTGTATAGATATATAGTTGGAGTGTGATGTATTTTTTTTACATCATAGGGGCAATTTGCCGTTGCTTTTGCTGGACGATTCGACACTGAAGGTATATATTAAAAAATTGCTTTTTTATCAATAAAGCTATCGAAAATAAATCTTGATAATATCAACATTTAAATCCTAATAACATAAATATTAAAAAAAAAGTTTTCCCTTGCTGTTATAAAATATTTTCCTGATAGCTAAAATTAAGAAGTGTGTGTGTGTGGGGGGGGGGGGGGGGAAAAAACTCCCGTGTCCCGAAGAGCAGCTAAGGGTTTCCTGGTGTGCTTTTTCTTTCTTCTTTGGGCTATTTTGTTCGTGAAAATTTCTTAAATAGGCTAACCTATCACTATCTCTTATCATTTTATTATTTTTTTTATTTTCTCAGTGGAAATCTAGAAATAGCGACTAAGTTTTTTTTCTTTAGTTACTAAAATAAGCAATGTTCTACTGACCAGGGATTAAATCATTAAGGTACGGTCAAACTATTTTTTCACTACGGAGTGGTCGCCTCGAGCTCATCTGATCCAGCAGAGCCGGAGATCAGAACGGCCGAACTCGCCTATTGTTTGCTCCGATAAGTTCGAAGAGAAAATTAAGATAGACTTAACATTGATGCACGAAATACGGCTTCCTTTTTTTTTTTTCGAGTGAAACTGTGATTTAGCGAGTAAGGCTTCGATAGATTGTTGTATTATGTCCATCCACCTTCTTCTGCGGCAAATTTCATACTGTCAGTCTAAAACTTGATTTCTGCTAATGGACAGTGGACTGATAAATTGGGGAATTTGAAAACTTACGTATCTGTCAACCATGGTGAGATAACGTCTGGCATATTATAAACTCCAGAAGGTAATTGTGGCTTTAATATAAACTCAAGATGATGCATAAAATAATATTGCGGACTATTATTTCGACGAAGTTAGGGCATTGTTTACCGAATCGAATACTCCCATAGCTCTAGAATTTGCAGAAAGACTGTCAAGATTTTTTTTAAATGAGGAGGCATTTGTATCATATCATGAGCCTTATTCTACGAAAAATAACTAGGTACTAATACGAAAATTTAAAGCAAACGTGCCCACTTAGATTTTTTCTGTACGAAATAAGAAATTTTAAGTATTTGGTGCTATTTTGATTTTTGCAAAACCCAGTTTTATGAGCACGCGGATTTAACGAACAATAGTGTCTCTTTTGTTATCCACTCAATAAAGCAATATTTTTAAGTCTGTTCACGCTTTCCTCACATTTTAGTCGTATTCAATTTTTTAATCAGATTCACCACACGCATTTTTTGAAATCCTTCGATATTGTCCCCAGTATCGAAAAATGTTCATCACCATAGTTTCGTAGAACAACCATCAAGCTTCATTTTGATGAAAGCCTCCATTGTTTAGAGGTGTTTGAAGCTTGAGCTCTTCCAAGAGGCCTCTCGGGTGTTGTTACAGAACACTACATAATATGTAAGGAATTTGGACGCCCAGGCTCTTTCAGTAAAAGGAAAATTTTGCATGGTTTTCTAGAACTTCCCATTATAAATGATTTTTGAACTGAGATGGACTTATTGTCATCGATGTAGATGCTGCCCGAGGAATATTATTCGTTTGTGATATTTTTTCGTCCATTATATTTTTGTGAGTAATATTTGGAAGTTGGGCTAACGGCCTCCTGCATGTGATTTCGAAACCAAATTCTATGGTATATATTATAATAAAACTGAGGTTTACAGTGGTTTGAAAAAATTTAAATCTTGCTAAGAAAAGAATAAAAAAAATTTCGTTAACAAATTCGAGGCATATGACAATAAAATGTTCACGATTGTTGCAAATCGAAATTGTTTTTCCAGATTAGACTGTTCTTATGAAACCCTATCGTTAATAAATGAACATGAAATCAAAAGAGTATATACAATTCATAAAGCTTTAAATAAATAAAAAATTATCAAGCTTTAAAATTTATTATAATTTATTTGCGAAATTAATGTAAAAAATTAACTGAATATGAACTCCGAATTTATTCAATTCACTACCGGTTTGCTCATTCTAGGTATGAGGCTTCGAGACGTGTAATTTTCAGCTCAAATATTAGAGAGGGTACTTTTTAAAATATTTTCTTTAAGAAGTGTCTAATGTATTTTTTATTATACGAGTACTAAACACTTTATATTTGCTTGAATTTGAATGTACGCCTCGCACTGATATGGTCAGTACGTTCCAGTATGCATGAGTTCCAGTAGGGATAAGTGTTTCATTCACGTTTTGGTGGTATTTCCACTGTTCATTGGGAAGTGTTTGAAAGGCATATTTGCATTCGATTATCTTGGACTAAGTGCTATTTTTACAGCTGGTTAGACTGGCTCTTCCGGCAGGTGACGTCCAAAACATTTGCAAATCTTATGTATACTTAACTGTTTGACAGGAAAAATGAACAGTTCATAGTGAATTGCATTGTTTTCGCATACAGTGAGGTGAAGAAACGAGCAATGACCCCTCTACCATCAATTTATTCAAGATGTCCACACTGAAGATAACGAACACGTGAAGAAAACTGATACCACGAATTTCAGTTTTTTTTGTGGTATCTGTGAGTTAGTCGTATAATCGAAGATATAATTTTTGAAATTAACGTATCTTCCGCTGCTTTGAAAGCAGTGACGTAGCAAGCATAACTGGCGTCCGGAGCACGATACCTTTTTGGCGCCCCCCGAAAAACATATAGTAATATAATATATAGAATTAGTTAAAAAGGTAGACTGTTTGGCGCCCCTCTGCGAGTGGCGCCCGGGGCATGATAGACCCCCTTCCCCCCCCCCCCTCGCTACTTCACTGTTTGAAAGGGTACTAATGAATTTATACTGACATAAACGGATACGAGATGTATTTTCTCAGGATGTAATGAGTCCTCGGAATTCCATTAATTTTTCTTAGAGTGCGCAAAAATTCTCATATTTCACCATATGCAGCTCTTTAGTGCCAACCATGATGTTCTTTATTATTTATGTTTTAATATCAGAAATGTCGATCTGAATTCAGTATTATTTGATATCAATATATTCTTATGCCCTTTATCATTTCGGATGAAACCTACATTTGGCGAAGTACGAATATATATATATATATATATATATATATATATACATACACACATACAAACTTACAGAGTTAGCAAGAAATAAATATCCCACTTCAGAGGGCTCTAGAATGCGTTCTATTGATCCAAAGGAGATAAAATTTGAACTACAGATAATTCAAATGATGCACTTGACATTTATTAAAATAATTAAAATAGTGCAAAATTCCACCAGTAGGTGGCGCTGTACCAGAAATGGCATTTATTTGCATGTATTGAAAATGTGAACAATCATTTTCGTTACAGCCCATGCCTATTAGCATTATTCTTTGGATAAAAGGAAGGCGGATTCTGAACGAGCATTAGTTACTTTTCTGCACATCATTCCGACGTTGCAAGAAAATGCGCTAATGGTAAAATTTTTCTACCAGAACCAGCAGAACTCCGTTGCAGCTGTAAAAGAATTCCTGCATATGAAGCAGATACGAAGAGGTCCAATGTCTCCATGTGCCCTTCGCAGGATGATACAGAAATTTGAAAGAACTGTACAACTTGGCATTCTTCTGGGTAGAGGACAAAAGCAAATCCAGTCTTCTAGCGTCGAAAATGTGGCTACCGCGATCGTTGAAGCCAGTAGTTAATCGCCGGACGGTAGTGTGAGTTTGCTAGTTGTTTCCCGTCTATTGGATATGCCGTATTCCACTGTACGAAAAGTCTTACGGCGGATATTGCATTTTTATCTCTACGAAATCAATCCTGTGCACCTATTGCAGGACGGGAACTCGAAGGTTCGAAAAACTTTTGCACTTCAGTTCCTTGCTCGAATGGTGGTTGACGTCACTTTGCCATGGAACATTCTGTGGACTGACGAAGCTCACTTTTGCCTCAATGGGCAAGTTAAAACCTACAATTGTCGAATTTGGGCAGCGGAAAACCCTCACGCTATCCAGGAAATACCCTTGCTTCCTGAAAAAGTGACAATATGGTGTGTTTTTACGGCAACTTTTATGATTGGACAGTATTTTTTGAAGAGATAACTGCAAATGAAATCAAACCTGTTCCGTCACAGGACAACGGTACCGGGATATGCTGAGGGATTTTGTAATCTCATAACTTCTACAGCGGGGATGCCTTCAGGACATCCTTTTTAAGGAGGATGGCGCACCTCCTCAAATTGATCGTCGTGCAAAGCAGTTGTTAAGACAGCATTTCTTAGATGCACTGGTTTTCAGTCGTCATTTCCCTACAGCATAGCCTCCCCGTTCGCCGGATATCACCTCCTGCTACTTTTGGTTGTGGGGTTTCCTGAAGGACAATATCTACCGTAAAAGGCCAGCATCTGTGCCAGATTTGAAGGACAGATTCGGCGCCATGTTCTTGATATTCCAGCAGACTCACTCCGGTCAGCTGTGGAAGATATGGTTCTGCGATTAGAGCTCATTGTTGAAAATGAAGGGGGACATATTGAGCAGTTGTAATTCTACCTTTTTATTATTATTTAACATTTATAAAGCATATTAAATGTTTTCATGTGTATTATAGTGCCACCTATCTGCGGAATTTTGTACTATTTTTAAATAAATGTCAAGCGCATCATTTGAATTATCTGTAGTTCAAATTTTATCTCATTTGGACCAATAGAACGCATTCAAGAGCCTTCTGAAGTGGGATACTTATTTCTTGCTAACCCTGTATATATTTCGTAATAAGTTCTTTTTTCGTGTGTATGTGTCTTCTACTGTATAATATTTAACTCTAATTGTGTTTACAAAAATGTGGAAACTTTTAAAACCATAGATCATTCGTGACTCATAAATTAGTTCGAAATAAATAACCATCCCCCTAAAATCAGTTATGTAGTCAATTTCAGCTCTTATATTGTTGAACATTATGCGTAGTGGACTCTCCGAATAGCATGCGCTTTGATATATTTTGCATAGTGTATAATATACTGATGAATGAACAATCAGCCATCGAAATGAATAAAATTTGTGTTTAGGGACCCATGGTACCTAATTTCCTGTAAGTAACAGAGTAAAATAGCATTGTTTCCTTTCCCCAGATATATGTTATATATAGCTACAATTGCCGGCGCTGAAGTAATAGGGGTAATCAAATGAGAAAAAGAGAAGGTGTTTTTGTCTACTTGCTGTTGCAATCCTGAGATTTCATTGAACTAGGAAGTGCGTAGTTCGGAGAATTGAACCTGAATATTCGGACACATATTTACTTTATGGAGCCGGCAGAATGATTTGACAGCTGCGGTGACACACGTTTTCCGACAAATTTAGTTTCTTCCTCTCTCCGCTTCCTCTCTCGTGCCGATCTGAGATTTTTGAGACACGGAAAAAGTTTTTAATATTTGTTTTCTTAATGTTTTCATTAACTATTGTGTCGTTAAATAGTGTGGTTTCTCTTTAGGATCCCCGTAACGCAAAATTTCCTAAGTTTTGTGCTCATTACGTACTGTTAAAATATTTTCTTGCTTTCGTTTCTTCTTTATTATTTTTTTTAACTGTATTTTTTTCTTTCTTTAACAAAACGCACAATGCTACACAAAGCGAAAAGAATATTTGATCAATCACTGATGTTAGTTTTCATTTTTTAATAAAGTACAGTATATGCTATGAGCGCATACTTGCAAATTTTTGGCAGTCCATAAATTAAAAAAAAATATTTGTAATAAGTACATCAGACAATATTTTCAAAAATTCATTCAAGCTCTAGTTGTTAATTTATTGCACCTCATTTCAAACAGCGAGAGAGTGTTCGTTGATGATTCTGACTGATGTCGAACAGAGTGCAAGTGTCCTCATCTCTCTTTATATAACGGATTACATTAGGGATTTTTGGAATCAGTTATTCTGTAATTCATGATCTTGTATTCAAAATTTCTTTCGTATCATTTTCTGTTAAAGAAAAGTGAGCTGAATTATTTTCAATTTCTCTGGAAATAAACTTGTCATTCTGGATAAACACGAGACTTTTTTAGATCTTTCTACCGTAAAGAAGAATGGTGTTCGCCGCTTTCATTACAAAAGAGATCTAGCTCTCAAGGACAAAAATGAATCATTCTCTCGTTGTGGCTGGAACAGATCTGTGCGAGCTAAAATAAAATGTACTTAACTGATGACTACTGTTGTTTTATATCTCAGATCATGTCTGCGATCCAATAGATAACCATCTCACGGTAATAAATAAGGATGTTGTAGCATTCAAACAATAGGAAAGTGTGAAACTACTTTGCATATCTTAGCGGTATATTATTGTTTTACGTTCTTGGTTTCTTTTGTCCGAATTTCTTAAAAATGATATAAAATACTCCTTAAAATTTTATTTTATTTTTAGGACCTTTAACACTCCTTATTTTAGCGTGACACTCCTGAGTCATTCCATGTCAAATCAACACAGTGATCCGGAATGACCCCCTCAGAATTTGATGATTTTTGGCACACTTGCAGGTTTCATAGACATATGAAAAAATATCAATTCTTAGTGGTCTTACTTTATCGGTTCAAAAGTTATTAAATATTAAAATTTCAATTTTTTGCAAAAAAACACATCATGTCATTCTTAAAATGGCTGTAAAACAGTAACCATTTGAGGTACAGACCTGAACTTAGGCTCATTTTAAAGCTCTTTTCCAGGGCTTTCACATGATATGCAACATGATAGCATTTATAAAAAAATAATTTTTTAAAATCAATTTGAAATTTTAAAATTTAAATTTCTCAAAAAGCGATAATTTTAAAATTTTGAAAAAATTCTGAAAATAAGTTTATATCATCATCTAACAGCACCCAAAATCTTATTTTGGGATCTCTATGGGATCCTGAGATATAGGAGGTATAAAGTATGTATGGTTAAAGGAAAAATGCCAAATCTACCATATTATAGAGTTATATACAAAGAAATATAATTATAATATATAATTATACAATCATATGTAATTGCATAGTAATATGTGATTAAAAATATATATAAATACAATAATTACATTTATAATCATGTATAATTTTATTATTTAATTCTTAATTTCATCTCCTTTACACTACTAAAAAGTGAAAAATATCAAACAGATTTTAAAAAATCTTTCCCTAAATTATAAGATACAATATATAACAGTCTGAGAATGGAGGAAGCTGATTAGTGATTGACCTCTGATGTATTTCAGTGAAAGACATCACAGGTGCTAAAGTAAGTTTCCAAGAGACTGATGCTGAGTAATTTAAAGGAAGTATACAAATGCTTCCAGGAAAAGTTTCCAGGTATAAAAGTTGGGTTCTCTAAATTTGCAGAATTACGGCCCAAACACTGTATTCTGCCTGGTCAGAGCAGCACCCACTCAGTTTGTGTATGTACTACTTACCAAAATGTGAAACTTTTGGTTGAAAACAGCAAAATGAAATTAATCACAGACAACCAGAAAAAAAACATATCAGGACTGTTTGCAAATGATGGTCTGTAACCCACTGTCAATTAACTGTTTCTTCTCTAATTGTGTGTCATGTCCAGGAACAGAAGGAATCCGGATGATTCTGGAAAGAGGGTTTGAAGAAAATGCAATTAAGACATTACTTTTCGCCAGTGGATCTCTGTTGATCGCTGTAACTTGGAAACAATCCAAAAATCAGTAGATGACTTCATTGAAATTTTTTGTGATAAACTCTCTGTTCTGCTTCGTCATGACTTTATAGCAAAACAGCAAAATTCTTTTATGAGTGAGACTAAGGAAAATCTCTTAGAAAAATCACAAAGGACCACCACCTCAGAATCTGAGAATTATTCCTTCGTATTACAGGACGAAGCACAATCTTACCACTGGACATGTAACCAGGCAACAGTGCATCCGTTTGTAGTGTATTTTAAAAAAGAAGATAAAATGAGCATTTCAGTTTCGTAATAATATCAGACTTCCTTGAGCACAACACTACTGCAGTCTATCTGTTTCAAACAAAACTAATCCAGTATCTGAAATCAAAGTTTGAAACATTTCCAAAAAAAAATATACTATTTTTCATATGGGTCAGCAGCCCAATACAAGAATAAAAAGAGCTTTTTAAACCTGTGCCTTCACTACAAAGATTTTGGGGTTGAAGCTGAATGGCATTTTTCAGCCACTGCACATGGAAAAGACCCATGTGATGGAGTGGGGGCACAGTAAAAAGATTGGCAGCCAGGGCTAGCCTGCAGCGACCTTATGAAGACCAAATACAGACTCCAAGACAACTCTTTGAATGGGCAAATCAGAATATTTCTAACAGATTTCACATATGTAAACCATGAAGAGTATATTCAAACAGAAGAACAATTGACACACCAGTACAGCAAAACTGTAGCTATCCCAGGGACACAAAAGCTTCATGGCTTTGGACCCTCAAAGTGTACAACAAAAGTAACTGTAAAATCCTTTTCTTCTGCATCTACATCAACCATCTTTCCTGTAGCAAGTTATTGGGCTTCAGTGACATGGGTGGATATGTGGTTGCAGTCTATGATGGCAAATGGTACCTAAGCTATGTTTTAGCTAAAAATGAAGATGTAAATGAAGTAAAGGCAACATTTCTCCATCCCCAAGGACCATCTCCTTCATTTTCATACCCATCAAGACCTGATGTACTGTGGATTCCCTCTTCAAATGTGATCTGCAAGGTGAACCCCATCACACCAACTGGTTGAACATACAGTTTACAAGGGAACGAGGTGAGAAAGATTGAGGATATTGTGCAAGAGTTCATGGCCTCCCAGAAATGAAGATGTGATCGCTGTACATATGCTACTTCCATGTCTCTAAACTGGTAAACTCTATGCATGATTCCATAAATAAAATTATGATTTTGAGATAGACTGGATTTTCTAGAAAAATGTTATATATATATATATATATATATATATATATATATATATATATATACTTATATAATTATAAATGTAGTTATAATTATATATGATTGTATAATTATACATTATAATTATATTTATTTGTATATGCATATGGAAGATTTGGCATTTTTCCTCTACCCTGCATACTTATACCTCCTATATCTCAGGATCCCATAAAGATCCCAAAATAAGATTTTGGGTGCTGTTAGATGATGATATAAACTTATTTTGAGAATTTTTTCAAAATTTTAAAATTGTCGCTTTTTGAGAAATTTAAATTTTAAAATTTCAAATTGATTTTAAAAATTATTTTTTTATAATGCTATCATGTTGCATATCATGTGAAAGCCCTAAAAATGGAGCTTTAAAATGAGCCTAAGTTCAGGTCCTAAACTTCAAATGGTCACTGTTTTACAACCATTTTAAGACCGACATATGTGGTGTTTTTTTGCAAAAAATTGAAATTTTAATGTTTAATAACTTTTGAACCGATAAAGTAAGACCACTAAGAATTGACATTTTTTCTTATGTCCATGAAACCTGCAAGTGTGCCAAAAATCGTCAAAATCTGGGAGGGTCATTCCGGATGTTGCAAAAAAATTGCGTTGATTTGACATGGAATGACCCTCCTTCAAAACTCCTACATGTCCTCTAAAAATCATGTCTAGAAACTAAACTTAAGGTTTTCTTAAGCGTCTATTCCGGACGACGGCCGAATGGCAAGGATGCGGTCATTCGGTACCAGAGTCTCTGAGTTCGAGTCTCACTGTAAGCATGATCGGGGTTGGTTCTGAACTACAGGTGCCGGTCGAATTATACCGCGCGCGCGTAGCAAAAGATGACCTTGGAGTAGGCATGCACAATTCGAAATGTGACGAGGGCCATATACAGTCGATTCTGGTTAATTGGACCACCGGTTAATCGGACCAGCCGCTTATTCGGACCGAATACCGTCTTGTAACATAGGGCATGTTCGTTTAATCGGACCAGCCGGTTATTAGGAACTAAATGATCGCATCCCGATGTGGTATGATTAACCGGAATCGACTATATATACTTATGGAAAGTTGTTGCGGGCCGCAAGAAAATAGAATAGATGAGAAAGTGAAAAATATTGTATCAAACAAAAAATAAATAACTGATATTTAAAAAATTTAGTAAATATTAATATTCATTGATTACATATTCCATTCGTAATATTATAAATCTAAAAATAATGTTCCATATTTTTAGATCTGTAATATGCATCTTCACCAAAGGCATCACGAGCCACAGAGTAAGTGATGGCTAGCTGCATGTGGCCATGTTGTGCAGGGATGCCCTAAAGTAGTGGTTCTCAACCTGGGGTGAGCGCTCCCCTGGGGAGGCGGGAGTGATATGACGAAGGGGGGGGGGGGGAGCTCAGATGGTTAGCAAAAATGTATGTAGAATGTATATTACTAGCGTACTAAAAACTTACATTTAACTTACATTTCTTAGTTAAATGTAAGTAACTTACATTTCTTAGGCCTCAGGGGAAGGAGGCTAGACATAAAAAAGTTGATAATCACTGCCCTAGAGCTACCAACCGTTACCATCGAGTACACATATTATTGATCTAGTAACTCTAGAAGACTACACGTAGTACTAATTGTACGCGTGTATGGAAAACCACGTGTAGCTGATCAATAAGTTTTTACTCAACAAGACAAAGCCATGAACCAAAACTTTTCTTTTGACTAAAAATGTGTTGAATGTTGCACTTAAATCTTCCAAGAGGGGCCGGGACAAAAGATCTATGTTTTTATTTACATGCACTACATAGTATTTTTTTCCCTCTCTCAAGCGTGTCCTTTAAACCCCCCCCCCAAAAAAAAAAAAAAAAAAAAAAAAAAAGCTTAATAGGTTTTGTCTTTTTTATACATTTTATTTATACATTTTTTTATACATTTGTCTGCAAAATGTATAAATTTTTTTTATTTTTTTTTAAATTCCTTAATCACTTGAAAAAAAGAGCCAAAAAATCTCGATTGCTTAGAGTAATTTTGACGATAGGGGAAAATATTTAAAGAAGTTCTACTTCAAATATTTCCATGAAATTATTACAAAAGAACACTGTTCGAAATTTTATTGGAATATCTTGCCTTTAGATAGTAAAGCGGGGGGAAAAAAATCATTCGGAATTTCATAGGCTTAAAGTGCACATGTAGAACTTGGTACGTATAGATTGTATGACTTACAAAAATGTGACTGACTACTATGTACATATCATAGAAACATGAGGTTTGTGTTATTCGATTCTAAACCCATCTGGATAGTATGTTTGAACGAAGCCAAGAAAATTATGTGTTTTTATAAAGAATTTAGTGTCCCAGACACCACTAATTTTGATTTTCAAAACTGAGTTTTAACCCTGTATTTGTTCTTAAAAAAAAAAAAAATCATTTCGAATACAGCAATAGCAGCAACAAAACAGTAATGAAGTTTTTTAAAACTTCTAAACCACTGGACTGATGAAGTGACCTTTAGGTTTATATGCCTTATAACAGTGGTTCCTAACCCGTAGAAGTCTGCGGACCACTAAGCCACAAACTGAACCATGTGCGGACCCCCCCCCCCCCCCCTCCTCCGACTTGAGGGGGGGAACCTTCCGGGGGTATGCAAATTATTTTGTATCATCTTCTAATAATAAAATAATTATGTTAACCTTTTAAGAAATTTTAATTTAACACCTGATAGTTATCATATTTATTCGGCCCATCTACTTGTAGTTCAATGAACATTGCTTTCAAAATACCCATTTGTTTGGCAACTTTTTTATATGTGGTGCCGGACCACCGGTTGGGAAACACTGCTTTATAAGGATATGATATTTGATTTTAAATGTACTCCTTTTTTTTTCTGAAATGGTTTGTTTGCTTTATGCTTTTATACAAACAGGGGAAAAGCTAAATATTTGAAAAGTGTTTATAGCTGTAACGAGGTGTTGTTTCGAACCAAGAATTGATTGCTTACAATAAATTAATTTTAAAGAGATTTAAAAAAATAAACTGAATTGTTGGTTTCAGTTTTGTGACTGAGATTAATTCTTGCAACATTTCTTAGTCTCAGTATCATGCTGTTTATTAATTAATGAAAAGAACCCTTTCTATTAATTTTTGAACGAAGAAAAATACCACAATTGTAAGTTTTTATTTCTAAAACACTGTATGGTTAAGAATGAAAGGCTGAAGATGACAAATGTATAGTAGAACGTCGTTTATACATATTTTCTCAGTTCTGTTGTAGTTTCTAATGCCCCTGGCCGAAAGTTCCAGACCACGTCCATCCAGGCTTCGGGCAGATGTGTGCGGCTCCGGTTTATAATAGCACCACAAGGGTCGGAGTCCGTCTTGGGTAGGTGCCACCTAAATTTTGACCGAGCACCCCAGTGGGTGGCACCATCTCCCCACCCTCTTTGATCTGATAGAAGGACGTTCTGGTCTACGTATTTAACGTGCCCATATCCGGCCTAGAAACGGAGGTATTTAATGGCGCGTGCCGGGATTCGATCTGAGTATCCTCAGCACCGAAAGCCGGCGCGCTACCACAAGGCTACCTCGAGCCCATATTTTTTCGGTTATAAATTTTTCTACATTATATCTCAATAATATTTATAATTTTCCCTGGAATGTCTCAGTTGAAAATTTTAATAACTTCAAATATACGGTACTAAACTCGGCTTAAATTTTTATTTAGACTCAATTTTCTTTGTTGGGAAAAAAAAGATAATTTGATTGAAAACAATTATTTTATAAATGTTAATAGCAGAATTGTTTCCTTCTGTTATTATTTGAGTGAAGATAAATAAATTTTGCATATATTTCAATCCAAATGCATATTCAATTTTTTATAACGATTTTGTTACGAAATTTATTCATGTAAATCTTTAAAAATAAATTTTATAAATAAGTGAATTAATCTGAAATATGTAATAAAAGTCAGTACTTGTTAATTTGTTTACGTATGTCTATACAGAGAAAATCGTTTTTAATCTGAAATTTTGCTCTTTCAACTTAAATTTCGAGTAAACGTTATTCACAGTATAAACGGTATAAGGCCGCTGTACAGTATTACCCTTTATCGATTAGATTGGCCGTGAATCTAAATCCATCTGTTTTGTTTACATAAGATATTACGTATTTACGGTGTTTCCTTGTACTTCTTCCAGATGCTAACGAAGCACCAATTATATCAGCCACTGTTACGCCAGACATTGAACGTATGTCACTATTAACTTACATGAAATGTCGTCTTTTATTATTCTACCTTAAACGTGGAATTCCTGCATCATGTTACGAAATCATCATTCTTGACTCATACTAAGGGAAAATTTCTTTGATTTTGTCGTCTTAAGTGGAATACTTATGGCCTAACCTCTGTTTGATAAACACGTTTTCTGCCAGAACTTCCCTTCGTTTTGTGGAAAGGAATGTGCCATTATTCGTTCCATCACAATACCTCCGCTATTTACAAAGGATAGGATATGATTCACGATTTTTCCGCCCGATCCTTTTGAATAAATTAATTCCAGGATCGTTGCGTCAAACAAGGAACAGCCCTGCATCGGATCTAATTAGGAATGATGTTTCGTGCAGTCTATTTTATTTATTTTTTTTAATTCTAGCTGCGAAGTTAATCTTTTTATGTTGGAGAGAAATTTTTCTGGTGTGAAAAAGCGATCCCGTGTAATTTAAACTTTAATTCGCTGAAATTAGTTATAGTTTTAGGAGTTTAATATTGAATAAATTTTTACGTCAGCCGTTTATTGCAATTGTATTTTTTTTAATTAATGGAATTATTCTTACGGATGTTTTCTTCGATATATGTGTTGTTGTTGTTGTGGCTAACGCCCCTTGACCGACAATATTTCAGATCAAGTCCATAAAGGCTATTGGGCAGAATGGTGCGGCTCCCGTTTTGAATAGCACCACAAGGGTCGGAGTCCGACTTGGCTATAGGACCGGTCCCGTAATTTTGAACCGATTCAAGTGACGAGACCGGTACACTTGAGCCCGCACCTCCAGAGGTAATTTTGAGATCTTGGAGGACATTGCAGGCACGACAGAATTTCCGTGCATCAGCCGCCGTTAGCGAACACGGCGGTGAATTTATCAGCGACCGACGTCGCACCAGAGACGTTCAGATCACTAGCTCTCTGCCTTTGCCAACTGGGATACCGCGCCCTCTTTCTTCGATTGCATTCCTTTATTATAAATTCCTTTCTTCGATATATTCCTTTATTCTTGGTTTTGATGAGCCATCAAGCGTTTGGAAAAGTTTTGGCCTATCCATTAGAATTCCAGTTTACTTAAGTGACACGGTTCGTTTCTTTCCAATATTCTCGACATTTCACTCCATAAAGCAGGGATTCCTAACATTTTTACGTTTTGGACATCCTTGGGAATGAGATTAGAAAGTCGGGGCATCTTTGTTAGTATTTTAGTTTTTCAATATTTTAAATTTTAACCCAAAATTTTAAACCATGTCAAATTTAAGTTCAAATAAATACTTACTCCATTGATGGTTTTATTTATTGAGAAGTATGAGTAACAAACACCCGAATAGAATATATTAATACATTTTAAAAATAACCATGGGATTCAGTATAATATTACACTAGAGCTGTCTGAAATTAAATTAAATCATATTGAATTATTTAACGAAAAATGTGATTTTTAATTTTCTGTAATCACACTTTTAAATATTTTTGCTTATATATTTTTTATATATTAAAAAATATGTGTTATGATACGTTTAAGGTGTCAAACAATCTTACAATAAAAACTCCTTCAGCAAAAGAGTAAACTTAGTTGCTTCCATTTGCTGTTACTTATCTGTGTGAGACTATTTCAAATCTAAATTTTGAAAATAGTTTGTCAAAATTTTCATATAAATTTTCTTTCTTGTTAACATTTTTCTAATTTTTAAATTTTTGCTTCTAACAAAAATTTTTCTTTGGGGTATGTGATTTTTTATTTATTTAAAGAAAGTGGATCGGGCGATCGAAAAAAAGTTTTGCGCACCACTGCACTAGAGGACTACAATGGACATAAACACTAAGAATAGTTGTTTTGCGACTGATTCTTAAAGTCCATTGTTTATATCAAAGTAATATTTATTGGCCCTGCTAATATTTTTTAACCATGTTTTTATTAACTCGCTTTTTTTTTTTTTTTGGTGTGTGTGTGTATGTGTATTTGTTTGGCCGGTACAAATCTTGCAATCGATTTTTAACTAACTTCCCGACTAGCTAGACATTTGAAACTTTTAGAATAGCTCAGAACACGATGGCAATGCATTATTTTAATACTTTTAGCCATCTTTAAGCAGAATCGAATTCATTTTTAGTTAATTTTGTTTTGTAGACTGGTGCAGCCATCTATCGAACGGGACGGAACCAAAAAGTTAAACGCAAGTTAACTTCCAATTAACTTCATTTTCTTTCAAGTTGATGGGATAATTCATCAAAAAAATTTTTAAAAAGTATTTATTATTACATAGAATTGTCAAGTTTATATGATTCAACAGAAAATTTAAAAACATGTTATATAAAAAGTTCTTTTTATCTTGTAATTTTGTTTAGGGTCCCGCGAAATTTTTGGGTATAAAGTGTCGCGAGACAGCGGTCGGGAATCACTGCCATAAAGGACAATGCGAGCAGTAATATAAAACTCAACTATCGCTGAATTCAGTTTAACGCTCCGTAGAAATTCAAATTGTGGAATTTGGATCTTTGTTATTTTATTTTTTGGTAATTCAGAAAGTCTTTCATAGATCATCATTCTGTTGCTAAGCATTTTATCCCCCTTCAACCATGACTTTTATTCCGGGCGGCGATAAGCTCATATTATAGGTGTGGCATAATATCAGTCTTTATGTAAGCCTTCCGCCATTGCGATCGAGCAGTGGACCATACACAAGGTGGCTAATATTCTGAATTCTTTCAATTTTTTTTTCTTCTTTGCCATCGCAGTTCCGGATATTTTGATTTCCAACGCTGTGCTATCGCGTATCTAAACGCTACCTGTTCACGATCTTTGCAACCAAATATTGTGACTCACTCTTTCGATTGATTCTAGTTTCGGTGCCGTCGTATCGTAGTTTTTACTTTTAATTCGTGAACGCCGAGAGCGCTTTATCGCTACAAACATGCTTGTTTATCATTTTTCGTTCTGCACGTTTATCTCATCGATTGTTGTAGTATTATACACGTTTCTTTTTTACCTTGAACCAAACCCTTAACCCTTTTTCTGCCACTGGCACTTAGAAAAAGGAAAAAGGGTGTTTACGTATGTATTCTATGAATTCATAAGAACAAAAATTTATTATTTGTGTTAGTCTACTGCAGTGATTCTCAATCACTGTGCCGCGGCACTTTAGTGTGCCGCGAGATTCTTGAAATGTGCCGCCACTGCGAATACCCTTACATAAGTGACGTCAGACAAGTAGTTCAATCAGTTCTACCTTCTTAGCGGGGACTGGCTGGACCAATGCGCATGACCAGTGGCGTACCTTCCCCCCAGAGAAATAGAAAGTGCATTATGAATATTGAATTTGCATTAAAAATAATTTTATCCGTTCAAACCCCCCCCCCCCCCCAAGATTAAATAATGGGTGCGTGTTGCGACGAAAAAATTGTAAATAGGTCTAATTAAAATTAGTTATTATAGAGCAAGAATTAATTAAATTTAATAATTTATGGCTGCCTAATAAGTTAAATTTAATTCACCCTATCTCCAAGATTTTAGTTCCAACAATGGGTGCCGTGACCAGGATTCGAACCTGGGTTATTGCGGATAAAAAATTAATATTCCTACTAATTGAGGTTTTCACAACGCGCCTCAATCCTAATTCTTCAACTGTACTAACCACTAATTATGAGTAATATTGTTAATATTGTATTTAAATTTATTGAAACCTAGTATTAATTTGGGAATTGATGTTAAGGTTTGTAAAGAGTTATCTTAACTTTAATTATTAAATTTAATTAATTATGGCTGCCTAATAAGTTAAATTTAATTCACCCTATCTCCAAGATTTTAGTTCCAACATTGCGCCACTGCGCATGACTTTTACAGTTCTGGACTTTTAAATCTGGATCACGAAATGAGATTAGCATTATCATTGTTACACCCAAATATAAATGAAGTTATCAAAAAAAATCATCTCAAATTTCGCAATTTAATGTAATTTGTAGTTAATAAACATTTTGTTTACTTTGTATTGCAATTTCATTTATATTTCAATGAAATTTTTTCGTATGCTATTTTTACAAAATATATTATAGGTACATCAATCAATTATCTAAGTAAAATTCTTTTAAATTTATTTTACTGTTAGTGTGCCGCTAAATTTTTAAATTATTAAAAGTATACCGTGACGAAAACGAGGTTGAGAATCACTGGTCTACTGCATTGGTGTTACCGGTGGACTGGGAGAGCCAAAAGAAGTGGTCCCTGAAGCCAGCAGTAATTAAGATAAAATGGTTTCATCGCTTTTAAAACTACCGCGAATTTAACAATTTTAATAAAATGGGAAACAAAAAAACTTTTTTTTTTCGAATTTTTGTTCACTTCAAATTCCTGTATTTCTCAAGGTTTCCCGACATTCCGAGTGCGGGGGAAAAAAAATCCCTGTTCTACCTAAAAAAAAAATCCCCGATATATTTTCTATGAGTCGCAGCATCACAGCAATTTTACAGCTAGTAAAAGTAATGAAAGCTCAGAAATCGCATTATTTTTAAGTTTCCTTTAAAAAAAAAAATCTTGCTTCGAAGTTTACTTTTGCCTAAATTTGTTGTTGTCATTAAGTTTTCTTGCACTTATTATTAATTTATTTATTACAAATAGTTTATTTTTTTCAGTAATTAATCCATTTTGTTGCCTCTTAAAGTGTTGGAAATTGTCCTCGACGATTTATTTACTTATTTTTTACTGGTGGTTCCTGATCAACAAAAGGAGAACCACTGATCTACTGACACTGGTCGACTATAAATGGCAGATATGGAAATAGAAATGCAGTATTCATTTAACTTTCAAAGGGTGTTGTATCACTGGTTCCAGCCTTTAATATGTTCACAAGTTATAATACAAATACAGGGGCACTCGTATAGTACCAATTGTTCTTTTGCGGCACCCCTATGCATTTTTTATTCTGTGCAATGTAAAATTCGTTTTTTATATAATAGCAAATAATTTATACTGCGTATTTATTAGCTTATATTGTTGATTTTTGAATTAAACTAATTATAGAGGAAATAATTTTCAATTAGTATGTTCAGTGACAAGTAATTTATAAAGAATATGTCTCAAAAGTTTAAAGATCTGTTTATTCGACGCCTGAGTGAACCTGATGCAACTCATTATTTTATTATTTTATTTTTCCCCTCAAGTGAGTGACATACAAGTAAGATCTTAATCTCGCCTAGGTTTCCGATTTCAGATTTTTCTACAGCTACATTGCAATACTTTGTTGCATTGCATTTAAAAACTACCGTGTTAGATATCACAAAGATGGGTTTAAAAGGATCGTGTTATGTAAAATATTTTAGAGCTGATTATAAACTAGGTGCTCGGGGATGGGTCTTAGGGATGTACTAAATATCTAAAGTCTATTTGGCTTAGTTGAGGGGGGACACTTAATAGGTTGTTAAAATTTCAATTCATTTTAAGCAGCCTGGGAATCCAAAACATGCCAAAAAACGAGGTAACTTTCTAAAATCTTGCACTTTAAAACTACCATGGAATTTGCCTCAATTTTAGTGCCCATTTTATTGTGGGGCACCATATAGGTGGACAGCATTACCCCCTGTGAAGGGACAACACGAACGGAGGCATTTTTCGTGGCGCGACGCCAGGATTCGATCCGAGCACTCGGAGCACCCGAAGAAAAAAAACCATGGAATTTATTTCACTACATTTTTTGTCACAATCATAACTGTTGTAAATTAACATACAGTGGTCTATTATAAGCAATATTTATCTTTTTCCTACTTCCAAATCATGCTCTTTTTGTGTAATCTTTGAGCGAAAAGAAAAACAAAAACAAAGCAATACTAAACAACAAATAGTAAAAACAGCTGATGCAGTGGTTTATCTTGTAGCCAAAATCTCATTGGGGCGGGGGGAGGGAAGTATTATTACTTCATTGTACTCTCTGTAATTTATTTACAATTGCATTAAGCATAACATCGCTTCCGAAAACCTTTTTTACTTTTTTACCTGGAACAAGCAGCACGCGACTTTCTTTTTCAATAGTTTTGTCATCGCATCCCTATACACTAATAGCCTACAAGCCTCTTGATTCAAGCCGACACCAACTATTTTTAGTACTTCATCCTTTTAAACTTCGCTGAACTGTAACAATTGGCCGGAAATAGAAAGAATGAGGAAATTTTACACCATTCAGTGCCATGCAGTTCGAATTTTTTATCCGATGGCCTCTTCAGATTTTTTTCGATTAGGCATCTTCGAAGAACCAGAGAAGCGCTCCAGTAGAAGGTTTCGGGTCATCCTGGGATCGTGTGACATTCTTCCGGCCATTAGGAAAGGACCATTCTGCTCGCTAAGTGGTGGCTCTTTCGTTTGTTAGTGGTAAAGGAGTAATTTAATCGGCTACTATTAGTGTGACACGGTTTCCTATTCATTAAATCATCACTCACTCACCATTAATCGTTGATTTGAATATGCAGTTATTATGCTGATGGCGTTTTTCTTTGAGGTGAAATGCGAAAACAGTTTATCTTTTCCTTTTTCACCGAGAGATGATGAGTATTAGAAGTGGGCAATTGAGAATTACGATTGACCTTCGTTCATATGAGTAATCAGTTTGTGAAACAGCCGTATGTTCAGGAATAAACTCTTTTTTCTTAAAATGATTAAGGTACATATGCTGAGGGATTCTTCCATATACTCTGCGACTTCTGATGGATATTTAATTTTGGAAGCACCCAGTAGGTCAGCCAACGTTGCTCCCTATAAGGGAGTAACACAGGAACGTCCTTGGCCTGGCTGGGATTCGAACCCAGGCCCACGCGATGGTAGTTTGTGATGCTAATCACCATACAGTGTAGGCGGTTAGAATAGTAAAATAATTATTTCATAATTGCGTGAGCAAAAGCTTTTCGTTTAGGTTTATAATTGGCATTTTTCTGGATTCACTGGAAAATTTTTCGGGGGCATGAAACTAAATCATGCTATTCGAATATTTGTTTATGAATATAAAAACAGAGAAATAAATGATTTAATCTATGTATACGTCGTACGTGAATTGACAAATCCGGCTTACTGCAAAGATCATTTTGCAATCATCCAGGCTAATTGGAAAATTATCGACAATTTTCTAATTAGCTGATATATTTTAGACCTTTAGGCTAGTTCGAAAATTCGCTCACAACAGCGTGGTTTCATCCAGGCTTATTGCAATAAGCTCACTGTATTAAATGCTAATTAAATATGGCAGATAAAGAGATTGTTATTTAAATACTTTAATGAACATATGAATTAGTTAAGAGTTCTTAGGTTAAAATGAGGTAGCTAAAAAACCGGACATTGTTTAAAAAAATTTGTTATTATTATTATCAAACAATTCTGCTATTATTATTAAATAATTGTAACAAACAATTTATTAAAATGACAAACTTTTAGACTTTGAATCGGGCTTTCTCCCACATTATACATTTTAACTTAAGTAACAATCTCTTTATCTGTCATTTTGAACAAGCTTTTATTATGACTTTGGGCGTATTACAATAAGCCTGGATAAAACCAAGCTGTTTGAGCAAACTATTGCGAATTTTCTAACTAGCCTAAAGGTGTATCAGCTCATTACAATAAGCCTAAAAAATTTCAGGCTCTATTAGATTTCTGTCGATCATTTTCCAATTAGCCTGGCGCATTGCAAAATGACGGCACTCTTTTCAATAAGCTTGATTTGTCAATACGCTTACGACATATACAATTCTGATCTGAGGCATAAAGAAATACATCGTTTACCGGCTAATTCCTTTACCGGTACCCCCTACCCCAGTGTATTTATGAATTTCGAGTGGATAGTTTTGTCGTTAAAAGACATCGTGTAAAAACTATAATAGCCACTTTACTGCCTTGTTTAAAACAAACGTAAACGTAAGTGGCACGAGGATCCAGCATTGGGGGAGTTGTACTGGTAAGCAAAATGTGAATGCCCCATGACGACCGGGGGTGGTTCTAATCAAAATATCATTTTTTCATTTCAAGGACAAATATTTATTAATCTCTAAAACTTAGTATTTACCTTATATCGTAAGAACTACACGTAGCTTCCTTTTAGAAGTAAGCTTAGACGTTTTGCATAAGATACGTAAGCTGAAGCTTAATATTGCATTATAGAAACTGAACATACTATTTATTTATGTGATGAAAATTTTTTTCGTAATACAGTGGACGCTCGTTAATTCGAACTCAAAGGTTCTCGGAAAAAAGTTCGAATTATCCGATGTTAAGAGAAAATATATAACTTTAAAAGTGTATCACCGAAGAAGAAAAATCTCCTAGTATGTATAACCCCAGAAAATATATTATACTATGTTATCTAAAATTAACATATTAAAAAGCAATACAGACTTGCCTTAATCATAAATTGAAGCAGAAGATATGCAGTCTAAAGTAAACTTAAATTAAAAATACGAATTACACTTTGGGGGAAAACTGTAAAGTGGATGTTTGGTTTTGTTTATGATGCCTACATTGTTCAGCCAACTTCTCGATTTGAAGTGAACATTTCAATTCATTTTCAGAGGAAGGTTCCATCTGAATAAATGCTTTAAGAGTTTTAATAGAGTCCATTATGGCTTTGTCCATTATGGCCGCATTAAAAATATCTTTCGGCAGGTAAGTAGAGAAAAGCCCTGGCAGTTTCCTACCGAAATTAGTGCATACGTCTTCGTTAACATCAGAGCTTTGGCCACATACAGTTTGATAAGAAATATTGTGCCTTGACTTAAATCGTGAAAGCCATCTATCACTGCATTTAAAATCTTCAATACCCATTCGACTTGCCAATTCATCAGCCTTCGTCAGCACTAGGGGTCCATTTATCTGAAAATTTCGAAATCTAACATCCTGGAACCATAGCAGTAGAGCTTTTTCTAGATATTCTTGGGATGCATTTCTCATGCGTTTCCTTCCTCTAGCAAATTTTGATTTTTCCCATGAATCTAAAATTGATTCCTTGTTTTTCAAATAAGTTGACAAGATATTTTTTTTAATTCCATAGTCAGCTGCTAACTTTGTTTTACATTCGCCATTCTCTACTCTCTTTAAATTTTCTACCTTTGTCTCCAAAATTAGGGTTTTGTACTTTCCAAGCGTAGACATCCTGAATTTTTACACTTTCACATCACACACTGAGGAAGAAAAAC
Source organism: Dolomedes plantarius (assembly GCA_907164885.2). Lineage (NCBI taxonomy): Eukaryota > Metazoa > Arthropoda > Arachnida > Araneae > Dolomedidae > Dolomedes > Dolomedes plantarius. The sequence goes on from OU015492.1 coordinate 82,357,366, forward strand.
TAGATCACATTAACTTGTCTGCACTGCAGGCAAAACTGACGTAGCTCCCAAGAATCTGCAGTAAAGACTGGTTTTTCTGAAATTCTAAGAAAATCGATACAAATAACGGAAAATCGCTTTGTCCGTTAAGCACTGATAAGGACAATAGCCACTAACGTTTAGCGGAAATGCAATAGTCTAGGAATGCGGGCATGTGCCTCTTTACATAGAAAAAAAAATACAGGTGATTTTGACACACAAAATAATAAATACAGCGTGTATTTTCTGCGTTAATTGAGGAAAAAGAAAATTTTTTTGCCAAATTTTTATTTCGAATTAACCGAATTGATAAAAAATTTAGTTCGAATTAATGAGATATTTTTAACATTAACTCCAATACAAGTTTTTTGGGGGCCTTTGGATTAGTTCGAATTAACGAGCGTCTACTGTATTTACTTAAGTTAAGCGTAAAATGGTAGCTTTAACAAAATTCTCAAAAGAAATAATGTGTGTGTATGCAAATGTTATCAAGAGAAGAACATTCGAAAGTTCATTTGTTGTTACGGATATCGGTATGAAAGTGCCTCCGCATTAGGAAATATATATATACTAGCTGACCCAGCAATGCTTCGTTATTGCTAGCTTTGAGTATATATATTAAATGAACCTAATTCAAAGTTTGATATCAATTATTGTATTTAGTTAAAAGTAGATATTTACATACACATAATTTTTTATGTTTCGGATTACATAAATTGTAATTACTGTTTTATTCAATTTTAAGTTCATTGCAATGTTATGGATATACAATGTTTTTGGTGATTCCATTTGGCATATATACAAACAAATCCATTGTATTTTATTATACAAACAAATTTATTGTATTATCGCATAAAAGTTGAATTCTTGAATTTTTTTTAAAAAAAGGATTCTTTAAATTCGTAAAACTTGTCTTCTTACAATAGTACTATTAAAGCTGAGGATTGTTCATTCAAACTTCGATATTATGTTCTCTGGCATCGAACAAACTCTCTCAATGTATACAATAAATAAGGTTTTAGCATTCATATGGAAAAAACTACATACCCAATTTCGCTTTCAATATGTACCGCAATTTATGCCCTTTAAGACTGAAAAACAGATTTACGGTTGACAAATGAGGACCGTTCTATTTACGTTTTATATGACCTGAAGGCGCTGATATTGGGACAATAAAAAGGAAACAAATTTCTACATAGGTCCATACTTAAACTTGTCAGTTTCTCTGTTTTCGGGGTATATAATAAAGAAAAAATGTTCTTTCTTCATATATTTGCCCGGAAAAATTTTGTCCCTGTTGCCGAGTTCCAAGGATTAATTCTTCCGACAGAGCTGGATGGGATAAGCCTTCCGTCCATGACCTTGTTACTCTGCCCCAGAGATCTCCCGCAGAGAGGCCATTCCTACTGCGCAGGGTCATGTTTCCGACCCCTCGGACTTCCGGCAGTTGGCTGTATTTACCCCAATGCTTGTTTTCTCTCTTGATAAAAAGCCCCACTCACTTTATTAGGCCATAAAGTCGAGATCAGAACAGATGTAGGGGATCGCCTGTGAAAAATTATGGTCGTCAAACTTGAGGCGATAGTTGAGTTTGTTCCGCCGCAGCTTTTGTACACTGAAGCAAGTGAAGAATTGAGTAAATTCGGGAGTTAGTTCAATTCACTGAAATGTAGCTTCCATGAGCGACTTCCTTAAATTCCGGATTTAATTTTTCAACACAAAGTTTGCTAAAGTAATTGATTTATTCCCTTAATATTCGTTGTCGCATTTGCATACACCATTTTTTGTGTTAAAATTCTCGCAGAAGAATTTTAAGTACATCAAAATAAAGTGATAGAGAGAATTAGGAGTCTCACGGTTATTCAATTTTACGCCCACACTCAATGAAATTGACTTTCAGGCTATAAAACCTAATACAAGCGATGATCAAATTAGATTAAATGTTATTTAGTCTGTCTTCGTCAGTAGTTGCTACATGTTAAAACAAAAGCTACAGTGCGTCTGAAGAGATCGTATGTGTGATATCACTATGGTTAAGCATTGCGCGAGAGAGACAGGAAAGGAGGAAAATTCAAAACGAAAAGGGAGTAGCTTTGTGAAACCCTTATTACTAGCCCAACATGTGTCTTGAGATTTAAGTCACTGTTAATATATGTAATCTAAGCATAAACATGATTTCACTATTGGTATAGATACATGAAAGAGATAAAATGCCTCTGATTTATTTTGATCTTCCCAGATTTTAAACTTAAATGCTATAAACCGTTTTAAATGCAATCAACAAGGGTAAGAATTTTTTTTCCCTTTGAGTATGTGCTGAAACAATTTAACAGTTTTATTACAATTAGTATAGCCGTTGGTGCAGTATGTACTTTGTATTTTATCGCGTTTTGCTTAATTGGGTACTTCGGGATACTTTGGGTTTAACCATCAAGGTTAAACCCAAAGGTAAAGTAAGGTATATAACGATGGAGATTGATAAACTGTTACATGTTACTTTTGCTGACTTTCAGAGGGAAGGTACCAACTAAAATGTTTGAATAAAAAACATCATAAATGCTGCGGCAGATTCTAAAAATAGTAAATGGGTACTAATGACTGTAGTCCTGAAGAAAGACTAAGCCTAATTTTCTATATGATATTATGGATTTAGCAGTTATTAACAAATTTATTTTATTGTCCTTTACAAGCTTCATGCAAGAAGTATTGTTGTTTGTCATAAAATCGATAACAAGCGTTGTTTTTAAAATGCGGACTAAGCGTTTTAGCACCTTAATAAAACCTCCGAATTAAAGAAATTCAAAACGTGCAGCTTGTAATTTTGAAATTAGAAACCGGAGATCTGAAACCAGGAATTTGCAATAAGCTTGACACCATAACTAAAGCTTGTTCCAAAGGTTCATGGAAAGATTAAAACAGTATGTTTGGATCATCAAAAGGTAGTCAATCTAAGCCAAGAAAATGCCAGAAATGCCTGGATTTAAATGTACCTTGACTTAGCAATATCGAACTAAATTTCAAAAACGCTCGCCGAAGCATCGAATGTAATATATTAGCAGTGAAGTTTCAACTAATTTTGTAGAGCCCAAAATTTGCTTTAAAGAAAAAATTCTCTCAGGATACGTGTATTGACTCGCTGATAATTCAGTATCCAATCTGTAAATTCTAATTAGCCCAAGAAAAAGAAAAGGCAAAACAAAGATTGCATGAAGATTTAAAATTTTTTTTCTCTGTTTTAATGGCAACCCTTCCTCATTTGCAGATACCAAATCGCAAATGGCGCCACCCGACGTGACTTTCATTTTCGCCGAAGACGTTGTGGAGTGGGACGCTTACCTGTCCCGACAGTTTGAAGGCAGCGGGACAGTTATCCAGCATGAACAAGTAGAGAAGATGGCCTTCCCAATTACCTGCTCGCGGACGTCGGTTTTCAGCGATGCCAGGGTAGTGTTGGTCATCCTCTCGCCGGCCCTAGTCAGCTTCCTGGACAATAGGGCTTCTGATGGCTTCCAGTTCACCAAGCTGCTGAAACCCAACAAGACCATAGCTATGCTCTGTGGAGTGACGTCATGTGGTCTCAGTGGTGTGAAGGTGAGTTCCGAGTACCGGGTTTAAGAAACAGTATATTCCTAAGTACCGGCTACTAAAATGTTTGTAGAACCGTAGGGGAAAAAAATTGATCTTTCACGCTGAAAGAAATTAAAGCACTTAATTTTTTTTCTGCTTAAGTCTTTAAAAGTTTTTAAACCGGACATTACGATTTTTATGTTAAGCTTTTGAGATTCAGCGATAAGATCCCAGTCGTGTAACACTGTTCAGCACGTCAGTCCTGATAACAGGAGAAACTGTGCTATATGAAGTAGAAAACATTCTCTGGCACAAAGTCTGTAGATCAGTGATTCTCAACCTTTTTGCTTCTTACTTCCCCCTTTGGATGGCTTTCAGATCCTACCCCCTCCCTTCCTGAATCACTACGCCTCCCCAAGGAGGCGCACCCCTCTCCCCCCAGGTTGAAAACCACCACTGTAAATGAATAGGTAGAATAAAAAAGAAAATTCATTGCTGGAATCAAATAGTTTTTGTAAAATCGTATTTTTAAGATAAAAAGAGTAAAACTGATGAGATTGTAAACCTGATCGTCATGATCCGAGGTATAAGCCACTCGTAATATTAATGTAGACACTATTACATGTCTATTTACATCTTGTTTAATATAAAATCAATATCTAGACTAATAATAATGTACATAAGTTTGTTCCGAAGAACGCTGATAACATTCATGAGAGTCTTTTCTTCATTTATACCTTTTTCCTCGTTCTCGAATGTTCCATTGTCTCATGTGTCTGATGCAAGCCCTCACAGCTTTTCGTCACCTGGTCACCTCCAGGCCTGCGTTCCTTTTTAGTCAGCCCGACACCCCGGGCCTTGCATTGTCTCTTTGTGGTCTTTTCCTAACGAATGACCCTTTTTCCACTTAGGGAAGTGGGCACCGCACCATTGTCTGTCTGACAGTCTGCCCAATTCCTTTAACAAAAAGTCATATCTGTACTGGATTTTCCAAAGTTAGGATTGAGTCTGTTTTCAGACTATGTGAGAGTCTCACAGAGATATAATTTTTTTTGAATCTATACTAAAAAAAATAATTTATTTTTTTATTTTTTAAACTCATGTCAGTGTGAAATGTTTTTATGGATTCCTTAAGTATACATGAAAATACACAGTACGTCACACAAATATGAGTTGATTGTGTTAAGTAATTGAAATTCGTCTTTGATATTATACACTGAAGTGCCACTGAATTAGGGATACCTACCTAGTAACGAGTTGGGCCTCCTCTGGCCTTGATAACGGCTGCCACACGACGAGGCATAGATTCAACAAGTTTCTGGAAACGTTCCACGGGAATGGCTTGCCAAATATTGGCTAAAGCTGTCCATAATTCAGTAAGGGTCTTTGGTGCTGTGTGATGGCCTTTCACGCCTTGTTCCAAAACATCCCAAAGATGCTCAATAGGATTTAAGTCTGGGCTTCTAGGTGGCCAATTCATGACAGATAAGTCAGAGGAATGCTCATCCAACCAGCCAGTAGCCAACCGGGACTTGTGAGAGGTACAGTTGTCTTGCTGGAAAACTCCATTACCGTGCGGATAACAGAACAGCATAAACGGATGGAGGTGATCACCCAGCAACTCTACGTACCGAATTGCATTGAGGGAGGTTGGTAACACGCACCAAAGATCCCAACTGTGCCATGAAAAACCCCCAGACCATGATGAGCCACCATGCCCTTGTTACAGTTCCAGCCAGCATGCAGGATCCATGCTTCATGAGCTGACGCCATAGTTCTCAGCCTCCGTCGGCGTTAAGTAGTCGGAGTCGAGACTCATCACTCCATTGCCTACTCGTTTCCAGTCCTCTACACTGCCAGTCTCTGTGCTCTCTTGCCCAGGCAAGAAGTGCAGCCCTGATGGCGAGTATAGAGCAATGGTACTCTCGTAGGTCGCGCTGGCTCCCGAAACCCACACGGTGAAGCGAGCGTTGCACAGTCCGTGTACTGACTGTACGACTGGCACCGTCATTAAACTGGGTGGTAATTTGAGCTAATGTTTGGCTTCGTTGGCTACGTACAATACGCCTGAGCCGTCTCTCACCACGCCACTGTCAATGGCTATATTGTCCTTTGCAGTTTGCCCGATCGCTAGTTTTTACTACCATCCATGTATTCTCGGTATACTCTTGACACTGTCGACCTTGAAAATCCTAGCTGTCTGACGATTTCGGAAATTGAATGGCCCATGCGTCGCGCACCTACGATTTGTCCGCGATCGAAGGCGTCTAAATCAGGCAGTTTACCCATACTGGCAATTCCAACAACTAATTCAGAACAACCACAGTACGCGCTATATATGCAGTTACCACAGCGCCTCACTTGCGCATACATGATGTGCAGCGCTACACAATTTGCATAGGCTTTGCTATCCCTAATTCAGTGGCACTTCAGTGTAAATAGTTGCTCATTTTGTGATGAAAGAGTTTTAAGACGATGTGGAATTGTTGTGGAGAAAATATTAGGGAACCCTTTGTTTAGATTTCGCGAATTACATTTGTGGTACGTACTTTGATGTGTCTAATAGAACATCGTACTCGAAATATGACAGAATGAAAGAAATATAGATGTCGAGAATCCTTAGTTGTTAAAAATGTCAGAGGAAAGTTAAAGCTCACATTTCTAACCCAGTCGCGCATGAAATAAGTATGATGTTCCCGACTTTTAATAGTTTAATAAATCACATGGCGATAAACACGACGGCATTGTGTTATCCAGCTTTCTGTACGAATTCAATTTCTGAAATGTGAAAGCGCTTAATTTCTCACAAAGTGCATCATGCTTAGTAAAACTGTTCAGTACCTGAAATTCGAATGCCGGTTCGGCGATCAGATATTCTGGCTGAGGCCCGGGCCCTAAGATTCAGTTACCGTAAAATCTTGATTGTAAATACGCACTTTTTTTTCCCATTTTAGTCCGCAAAAATGAGGGTGTTTATTATACTAGTGTACAAAAAAAACGTGGTTTTAAACATTGAATAAACGTCAAACAATAAATGAGCTGTATTCTAGTGAAAGTGATTAAGACTGATAATTTCACAATATTGTTTGTTTTGAATTAAAAATTTGTTTTTTTTCTACCGAATTTGACGTTTTCGTTTATTTTTATTACAAATTTTATTTATGTTAATAAATATCTGTGCAATTTTTAAATAAAATATTGAAAAGTTATGGATGCGTATTATAATCGAATTTTAATTTTTCCCGAAAATTTCGCGCAATATCAAGCATGCGTATTATAGTCAAGATTTTACGGTAAGTAAAAACAAGTTTTAGTAGACATATTCAGTCTCCTTTTAAGAATTTGTATGATATGTTTATAAGTGATTTATTGTATTCTTACAGTTACCTGTTTTTGGTATTGCGAACAGTGACGTAGCGAGCATGACTAGCGCTCGGGGTACGATACCTTTTTTGTGCCCCCCCCCCCACCACCACCACCCCGAAACGCATATAGTAATATAATATATAGAATTAGCTAAAAGGACCATTTGGTGCCCCTCTGCGAGAGGCGCCTGGGGCATGACAGACCCCCCCCCACCCCCCCGTTACGCCACTGATTGCGAATCTTGAGCAGCTTTCTTTAATTTTTAATCCTAATTAACTACATTTAATATTAGTGGCGAACTTGCCAAAAATTTGTTAAAGTAGCCCATTGAGTAAACATGAACTTACATATTTTATTTATCGGTAATCATAAAATTTTCAGCTCATTTGAAGTACCGTATTATTCTTTAGATTATAATAAATTATTTCTTTAAATACATGCCCACTCCCCAGATTAAAATGCCTCTAACCTTTATCGAAGGTATACCTTCAACAAATATCTCTCTTAATCGGTTTCGTCCAAGCTATTTACTCCCAAATACTTGGCTGTTCGTATCCCTCGCTTTTAGGAAAAGATAACTGTAGCACTCCTTAAAACCAACCAACCTACCTGAATACGAGGAAAAGCAGGACCGTTCCAAATTAATGGATAGGAAAATCTGGTCCGGCCCCTTGGAAGAATAGGGTAAACAGGCCTGCAGATCTGTATAGCACGGTAAATGAATCAGCCTGGTAAACAATCGGATAGCCAATTTGTTCTCTATACCCCCTCCTCTTTAAGGCAGGCGGGGGCGTATCAGCTGTAATGCTTGATTCTAGGAATTACTCATTGATGAATTGCTCCGGGAAGGACATGCGGTCATCCTCTGAGAGGATGTTACTGAAGCAGAGGAAAACGCTATCATCTTGCAAATCGGTTACAGGATGCTCTGAATATTGTGACTCCGTTTTGAACGGTTATAATTAATGAATTAAATACTGGGGGAAGTGGCACCGTTCAGTGTCGAGGTCTATGAAGTGTGGACCAAGGACCAGGACAATGCATATCCAATTATATCGTGTGTGGGCGAGAAGTATTTGTTGTTGAAGTTCGTGGATGTTGATGCCTTTGTATCAATATATTGTGCTCATGCACCGTCCGTGCACGTGTGTACATTTATGGGAAAACCAAAATAGATAAGAGTATAATACAGCTAACGCCACTGAAAGCTCGATTAAATTTACCATGTTAACGTATTCTCGCATTTCCCATATCTTTGAAATTTGCCCCTATATCTATCTACCTGTATGCACACAGAGCGCAGAAACCTAATAATATTATACCTGTTTTTTATTTATTTTATTTTATTTCATTTCATTTTTATCGTGATCAAACCAGAATTGTAACTTTACGCCCGACTGCTACAAATCTAACTTGATACAATTTCTTCCTGAAATACTTTAGCTGACACGCATCTCATTGTCAAACTTCGAATTATGTATGTATCGCCTATTACATTCAGCTCTTTTTTTGTTTGTCACTGGATACGACGTGTAATAAGTATCCGGTATATTGTTAATAAAATGGCATTCATTCTTATGACGTAAGGAAAAAGCCAGAATCCGTACAATGGCAACAGCACGAGCAAAATATTTTTTGCAAACTGATTTCCATGCATTAATGTAATCTGATGTTGGCTGTATTTTGTTCTTAGTGATGTAAGCAGCCTCAAGCTGTGATATTGGGAATTTCTAGACGCTAAATTAAAATTTAAGGATTCTGGATACGAGCAAAAATTTTAAGAGATAGAAAGGGGGCTTTCATGAATATTGCTTCAGAATTTTGGAACAAGTAGTTTAAATCCTTTGACTGGTACAAATAGCAAATTTTAGGAGTATTTTTAAGTAAATATACTGTGCACTTGTGAAAACTGGAGATATAAATTGGTGCCAATCTACTAAATAAATATTAAGCAGTTAAACTTATTTATCTGTATTATTCATTATTATTATTAAATGAATGAAATTTTTCAGTTCTTCACTTAATCCTAAACATAAAACATCAAGTGGAGCTAATGTGTGCCTTTATAAATAAAATCTTTTAAGCTCCTTGAGCTCAGTTTTATGATTAATTTACGGTTAAAACAGAAAATATGAAAAATTCGCTTATTATTATTTTTATTTATTTACTAGCAGGAGTACCCGGCGATGCCCGGGATTCTAAGAATGTGTGTTTACCAAAATCAATTTAAAAATTAAACACAGCATAAATAACGTAGTATAAAAAGAGCATGCGAAATGTTATACACATCATTAAAATGAAAACCCAACATAAAAATATAAAAATTTATAATAAACTCCTCAGAATTCAGCTAGATTCAGCCTTTTATCATTGTACCACTAAAAGCTGAAAAGGAAAAATGTCAGTGTCTTTTGGCCTTGTGAATTCTGCATTAAAAATTATATATCGATCTAAATTTTAAAAAAAAGTTATAACGTTCTCAAAATAGGGCAGTTAAGAAAGTTACCATCAAGAAAAAATAAATCATGCTACTTGAGAAACTCATACCACATATTTGTATAAAATGTGCAACTATATTTGACGTACAAAATAATGCATATGTAATACATTTCAAACATATTTAAAAAAATTTCCTGATGAACCAGTGTGGTTGATGATGCATGAAGTTTTGCGACTTTCCTACCATATATTATATTCTGCTGATTTCTCTCTGAGATCAGATTTAGCAAATTCACACTCAGTGCAGTGCTTCGACATCACTTTATAATCTAAGACATAACCTGTCAATATATCAATGACACAACCAATATCAATTTTGTGATGTATGTCCTCGAGTAAGCCAGTTACCGTCGAAAGAAACACCAATGTTTGCAATTGTATTATCATGAGAAACACCATACTCCTTTCGAACCTCATATCTGATTTTACACACTTTTTTTTTTCTTTTTTGGCTGATGAAACTATTATGGATTCATGCAACATTTTCTTGTAACCATTGAAAATTATGTTTGACATCAAGTGCATGTTTGTATACATACAAAAAACCCTCTAGAGCTGAATAGCCTCGCCAAAAACTCAAAAAAGCGTGAACAACTCGCGTACTAATATCAAATGATTGCCGTAAGGTTTCATTACTCTGAATCAGTCTTTTGAAAGTATATGTCTCTCTTTCAACTTCTGTTCATTATTAATGACTTAAAACTTTTTGATTTTATTTTCTATCATTTTCGCTTATCGCTATTAATTAAGCCTAACGCGGCTGCTGAAAGTTGGTAGACGACTGTGAATCCAGAAAATGTAAGACTGTGAGGCTCTTACATTTTCTGGATTCATCCTTCAAAAATTGTTGGGTTTTTTATTAGTTAAAAATGAACAGTAATTAATTTCAATTCCGGAAGTTCTTTGATACTTCGGCTGTTTTTAACGACGCCTATGTATAAAATTTTCCGATCGTCGCTTCTAAACTATGGATTTCTTTACAGTTACAGACAGAAAAATTTTCCTTTTTATATAGTAGATTTATTTATTTATATTTTTGTAGAGGTTGGTTAGATAATCTAGACATGGGACTAAAGTATTGAACTCACTAATTATATCTCACAATTATATTCAGTGGTGGAGAGTGCATTATCGTATATTTGAATGTTAGGATTATACTTCACTGTACTTGATGTGCTCCACTGACAAGCACAAAATTTAACTCACCTCTTATGTGAGAATTAAATACCCTGCAATGAAAAGAAATTTATGTTGCGTACTTTAATCGTTTCCCGCTCAGCCTTTTCAAAGCAACCCCCGATTTTTTTTTTAAATCACTGTTGGAGTAATTCTGAGAGAACATTCATTGTAAGTTCTTTCATTGTCGCCAGGGGATGTAACCTAGTTTTTAGACCCCCGGTTCAGTTCGTCTAAAAGTGTTCGATCGAATTAAGATGACGACTCCGATGACTCTGTCATGCTGCAAAATGGTAGAAATACCACCAAACTGGTGCCACAATATTATCTAAAATTTCAATGTATAGTAATTCAGTACTATGGAGCCTACCGAGAGCTGTTTAAATAGTGACCTCCATGTTTTCTCCACCTAACTTGATAGTTTGCACAATGCAGACGGATAAGCAACGTTCGCCTGACATTCTCCAGATCCAAGCTCGTCCAGCAGATTTATCTAATAGCGTTGCGAGATTCGTTGCTCCACAAACCACTGCCAGTGGACCCCTGAGCAGTGTCAACGACGTTAGCATCTCACCAAATCGACGCTTGGCTTTGATTGTGTTGATAGTCGGCTTGTCGGCAGCTGCTCGGCTGTCGAAGCCCTTTGTTCCGAGTTCCCGACGAACACACAGTCATTGTTGTGCTTATTGTTGCTCTTGTTGAGTTTTGTAGATCTTTACCAATTGTTTCTGTGGGACACTTGCGATTCCCTTCTTCCACCACTTTAATTTTTTCTACATCTCATTTCTGACAGTAGTCGACCGGAACGCGATAGTGTTGTTGTAGTTCTGCACGTTTTCAGTTCTGGATAAGTCGTCGTCGTCGTCTTTTATTTCCCCAATAAATCGGTCTAATTGTTTGGAATTCCATGAAAAGATTTGTTGCAAAGATAGCTGTAAATCACTTGTCTTACTTTCAAAGTCATATAATGGCTTGGCCACTTGCCGTTCTTTTAATATTGTTTCGGTATGCGGTTTCCGAACTCGTGCGTTTTATTGTACCACTCTGAGCAAGTAATTTGATACACGTGCGTGAAACCACTGTTGTCCGAGTTGTCAGGGAACTGGATTCTATAATGCGTTCAGGGACGTCGACAGAGAGAGGGCCAAATGATTCCGACACCAAATTTAGGACTTTGCATATTATTACAAAGCATTTACCAGAACAATGGCTCAATACCAAACGAAGATTAGGGTCAATCATCCCCTGCCAAAGTCCCAATTCAGAAGCCCTAAAATTGATTAATAAATAAATAAATAAATAAAAGTAATGCTAAGGTAAAGTGTTCATCACCTCATCCACCTTCCCTTCTTAGAAAACAAAAATTTTGCCATCTGTGATGGGAACCATCCACCCCAAACACCAAAATAATGATTCTGGTCACGCTGAACTAGAGGTGACCCTTAGTTTGTTTTATAGCCCACATTGCAACCCCCTCCCCCCTCGAAATTTTTTTTGGCTACATGGCTAGGTGCATTACCAGCAGCAGATGCAGAAATTTTCAAAGGGGGGGGGGGGGTTACTATGAAAGAGTAGTTTTGAGCAATCAGTACAAAGCTTGAACCTAATTAAATAATATATGTAATCAGGACCAATGGGGGGGGGTTAACCCCATCAACGCCCCCCCCCTGCGTATGCCACTGTGCATTACATATTGTATACTTTCAAACAGAGGGCGTTAAATCTAATCAAGAGAAAGACATTTTAATGTAGTGTATTATTCATTAATTTTTTTATGCATGTTTTTTGTATTTCGTTCAGTAAAATTACAATAATTAAGAGTTTGTTTCCTTGTCGATAATTTAACAGTTTTTTCATGCAGAAATTATAATAACTGCATTTATATCCAATAAAAGATTTCTAAGTTTATTATTTTAATTATAATTGAAAACAAAACATTATTTTTCCTCCTTTAGGATGTGTTAATTGCATATGATGACTGGCACCATCTAGAAGCCAAAGATAAAGACATAAACATGGTTCGCAATGTTATTGAATTAATTCAAGAAATGCTCGCACAATCGAAAGAAAACGAAAGATTAAATAAACCGAAATTCAAGTTGGTTCCTAGAAAAGTGCAAGAGGTACGTATTGTATTATTCTCTGAAATTAAATGCTATAAATGCGTTTAATCAATGTCCTTTACTTCTAATAAGACCTTAGTTTGCACAAACAATTGATATTTAAATTTTCAACACTGGTGTTACTATTACTGCAGAAAGTGCTATTAGTCTCCACAGTTCAATTAATTTTAATCTAATATTTTACCTCATAAAGGCTCAATTCTTGCTGTACCACTTATCAAAATGCATGTAAACCAAATTCTTGTAGAAGGGTCCACCAAACAGACAATCAAACAAATGAGTGTAAGGGAGAGGGTAAAATTTGTGTATATTTTTGTTGTATTATTTCTGTGTGGTTTCCGTTTAAATGATTTTGTATTTTTTAAAGTTAACTATTTTTTAACTGTCTTTAAATTTTATAGGGTAATGGGAAGGTTTATGTTTTGTTAACTAAACCACTTGACAATAGTACTCAACTGAGAGTAACTGTAGAGGCTAATGATGCTAGAGAGGTACCGGTCAAAAGAAGAAATCCATATACACTTGTGTTTGTTATTCCAGGTAAAACTTCTTTCAGATTTTTAATAAGCATTTTTTTTATATAGCAACTGATTTTACTCAGTTTTTCAGCTTTATGTACAAAGTCAGAAAATTGATGTGTGTCATTTTAAATTTATCCTGCTTGTTTGTTTAATTATTTGCTAAATAATTTTCTTTTTGATAATTTGTCATCTCATTTTTTATCTTAACATTTGTGATGACAATATATTAAGATCTACTATTGTTTGAATAAATTAGTAAGGTATTAATTGTATTTATTTCAATGAATTCATTGAAATAGTTTTATACTAAAATTTATGATTGAAACAAGTGAAATATGAAAATTACATTATTACCTGTTTAATCCGTTATTAGGATTGCCTTTATCTGATATACATAAAATTAATGTGTTAAAAATCACTTAAGTATTTTAAAGATAAAGTAATTAAAAATGAAATATTTAATATTTCTGTGTCTCTTTTTCTTCCTAGATGAAATGATGCAAGCTCAAAATATTGTAAATGTTCATGTATGGTGTGGGGAGGATTTACTTGGCGTTAGTCCAATTAAATGTGTTTCAAAAATGGGTGAACTTTTTAGTCTTCTGACATCTGTCACATCACCATATGAATTTCTGTGCAACACTCTTGGAATTGCTGCTTTACATGATGTGGATTCTCATCTTACCTCAGCATTCAAAGAAAATCTGCCAAAGTCAGGGTTTGAGTTGTTGAATAAAGATATCAAGCAAGATAAGATGAGGAAAAGTAATGATTCAGATTTTTTGTTTATATTATGAATTATGGTTCTTCAGTACATTTGTTTATAGAATACACATTATATTTTACATTAGGAAGTAGAAATGCTATAACAGTTTAATTTGATATTGGCTTTCACTTAGGGAATATTTGTTTAGTAGACATGAATCTGCTTTCCCATTGTGGGTAATATAAATATCTGTACTACTTTTGACAATGTGTCTTCAGTGCATAACTTGGGCAAAACTGATACTATAAAGTCACTGAATTATGTATATCTATGTTGCATTTTCATTTAATAGAGTATATTCTTGTAATAGCTGAATATAGTAAAATGTGTTAGCTATCATTTCTAACATTTATTTTAAACAAAAATATCTGAAAAAATATTGCCCAAGTTCTGTTATATTATTCTAAAATTTTATAAATTGAACAAAAATTTTTTAATGCATTTGGCTAGTCTTCTATATAGGTTTGTGTACTGAAGAGAAACTTTCAAAATATTAATATTATGTAAATTAGAATTGTGTAATGTAAGAGTTTTAAAGGATATATGATGAGACTATATACAAAATTATATTGTTTTACTAACTCTCCAAATTTTTTGATAGCAAAAGAAGAGTACCCTACATTGCTACATTTTGCTGCTCGTCATGGACTATGCCAGTTAGTCAGGGAGCTTCTCAACTGTCCCTCTGCGGGCTTAGCTGCTTCTTTGAAAAACATTCGAGGCTTGACACCTGCACAGTTAGCAAATCATGCTGGCCATAATGAAGTTGTTGCTGCAATAGATGAATTCTTGGTGAGCACATAAATAAAGGATATATTTATCATATCTATGCATGATATTTTTGTGATAATAATACTATTTCATGTATGTACTCTGAAATTATAGTTGTCTTTTAATCTAACTGTATCATAATATTCTAGAAATGAGACAACTGTACTTTGATGTTTGAAAATTTCTAATAAAAGATTTTTATGCATGAATGTCACTGACATTTTTTTTTGGTAGGTAGATAGATGATTTTATAATGTTTTAAACATATTAGCTACTTTGATGTTGGTTTTAAAGTTTCACTATCATTTTGGTTTTTAGGGAGGAGAGGTAGGGAAACCTCCAATATGGTGTTTATTGTACTGTATAAATTGATTAAAACTGAAAGTAAAAGGAAAATCAATGCAAAAGGGAAATAAATGGATTTTGGCATTACAAAATACAAAAGTATTAATTGATGACTCGTAAAGTATCCATACAGTAAACTTTTCTATCTGCATAATGTTATTTTACGCATTGTATTCATTGAACTGAATGTATTTATTTTCAGAAATCATCTAATCACCAGAGAAAGCATAGTATAGAAAGAACAATCATATCAGTGCCATCAGTTGTCGGTAATCATTCTTCTTTTCTTACTCCCATTTGTATTTTATTTACAATATGTTTGATTCAATAGTTAATATATTTTGCCTATGTTTAACAGTGTAAACAATTTATTGTTTTGTAATGCTTGCAGAATGAGAAATGTATTATTTTCTTTAATACTTAGAGGAAAGTGTAAATGGGCATTATGAACACACACCTTTCTTTAAATTACAGAACCTGAAAATAACAAATGCAGTAACCCGTCAGATTATTATGATATACCTGCACACCCAGTTCCTGTCCTACATTTGCCTGCTAATAGAAGTCATATGACTGATGTTTTTGACAAAGAAAATGATTATTTGAAAATGAGAGGTTCACACAAAGGTATATCATGCTCTTCTAATCTATGGCAAATTTTGGTCTTCTCTTAAACATTTAAGCAGTGTATAAAGTAAAAAAAAAAATTTTTTTTTGGTTATTTTCCAATAGTTAATATTTTATATATGTTGAAACAATAATATCAAAGTGATAAATGTTTGTTTATTTGCATAAAATTTTCTTTTATTAATTGAAATTAGAAGGAAAAATGTTAATATTTCTCATCTGACACAAATATGTTGAAAGTAAATTTTATGTACTTTTGTATTGAAATGAACATCAAAATACTTGATGTAATATGAGAAATTATGTAGAAAGATTAATCAGAATTTTTGTGTACTTTTATGCCTCTTTTTTATATTTACAATTGACAGTTTCATAATATTACTTGTAATGATTTATTTTGGGCTTGCTGTACTTTTATACTGTTTTTAGTTCAATTCTCTCCAAAAATTAACTTTCAACTCTCATCACTTTAAAGTAGCTAAAATTTATTTTATGGCATTGTACTTTAATACCATTCTAATACTGACAACATTTATACCTTGCACTATTATACAATTGGAGAACATTAGTTTTTTTTTCCAAATTTTATTAACTGTTGTATTAATAAACTATTTTTTTAATGAACAAAAAATGATCATTTTGTTCATTTAAGTGCTGTTAATATTGTATTCAAGGTATGTGTATTTATATATAATGATACACTCTATACAACTACCTAAGGTAGTGTCTGTATAAACGGTTTCTTTTGAACATCCTATCATATAGTTACAAGAATAGTGATGAGGGAGATCTGATATTTGGGAAGAATTGATTGTGTGTATTATTATTTATACATATCTGTTTTTATGCATGAATTCATAGAAATATCAACAACTGAATTTTATATATATATATATATATATATATATATATATATATATATATATGTGTATGCATAACTTTGCAAATTTTTCTTGTTTATCTAATAATTTTTTGTGGAAAGAATATCAGCAACTTCGAAATTTAAAAGAAACAAACATTACTTCAAATTACAAAATTTTTAATTTTCTTATGTAAATTAATCTATTTCTATCTTTACATGAATATATTTTCTAAAAAAATAAATAAATAAAAATAGCGGGGCTCTTTTAAAGTAGAGAAGTTGATAAAATTTCTTAACTGATGTCAGGTTTAAAGTTTGAGGTTTATAATATTAGGTAAGTCTGTATGTTTTTTGCAAACTTTAATAGCCCCTTCTTTTTTCCTCTGATATAGAAAATATACAACCTTCTCACATGCTTTTTGATACAAATGATAAACTGGGTACTGCAGATGATGTATTCAAGTCTCATTCAGCTGCAGGTAGTATATTTAACTTGTTTGGTTTTTAAAATGTAATTCATTTCATGCACATGTGTTTATTAAAAAATAACATATATGAATTCAAAAAATGTTTTGTTATTTTAGATAAAAGTAAGCTCACTCTCTTGGAGAGCCAAGCAAAGCTAATCGATGTAATGGAAGCTTATAAGAAAGGAGCATCTCTGACAGAAGTTGAGAGAATGCATAATGAGTGGAAAGTTCTGTATCAAGTGTCTGATCTTGAAGCTAAGGTATAAAAAAAATTCATCAAAATTGATGTATTCCAGCAAGATTTCTTTTTTGAAATGCAACTGATTGATTTTTTCACCAAAATTTCTAGAAAGTAATGATAAGGTTCCTCACAAATGTCTAATTTTGAGTGTAATAGTACAAAGAGGTTAACTTCTGATAGTACAGCTAGGGAAATAACTTTTATGCATGTATATATATGACTTAGTCCTATTGAAGTTAGTATATTATCATGAGAATTTTTTAGACTTCATACACTCATATTTCTGCTATAAAATTTTTCCCAAGAAGAGTAACAGGGGAGAGTTATATCAGTGGTAATATTAAAAGCATTTGTATGTGAAATTCTGAATGAACTAACTTTACATTTTGAAATATTTTGAAAGATCAATATTTTACTTCCTTAAAACAATACTAAAAAACTTTTCACCTCTTAATTTTAATTTCCTATTATTTCCATTTTTTTGTAATTATAAGAGATATTCAGGTGAGAAGAGGTGCTTTTCCTCCCTTCTAATTAGCAATTTGCAGACTTATTTAGTAAAAATAATAGACAACAGACGGCAGCACTACTGTGGATAATCGTAGGCAGATACAATGAAACGTTAACAGATGGCACCACTGTTGAAGTTTGCTCAGATGGATATTGCAATTATTTGCGCTTGTGTACAGAACTAATTTCTTACGTTGAAGATAATAAACGTTTTCTTAAACAACAACAAAAACAAAAAAAAAAAAAAAAAAACCACTTAGCGGCTCGTCGTTCGACGCCTTTTATTTTACATCTCACTCTCTCTACCGTATCGTATTTTGCAAGGGTTTACATTTTTTTAGATCTTTCGCTGCTGCCATCTATTGACCTTAATAGCAAACATAGAAATTTGATTACACAATATTGTGTTTTCTAAACCGTGTAGTAAAAAATTGACCATCGCGCTCCAAACCAAACCATCTAAACCGTGTTTCAGTAGAACTCCTTTGTTCTTCAGAAAAAAAAAAAAAATTTGGTTGTCATATAAGATTTTTCTTGATTATATACTTTAAAATATCTTAATAGGTTGCCCTTACACTGTGTAGATTGGGTTTTGCATTTTGGTAAATTGCAAAAAGGTCTCAAACAAAATAAGATGAATCGCTGCTCTTGGGTTTAAACTATTTATCTATAACTTTGAAATATACCAGTTGTAAAAAACAGGTAAATATCAAAATTAAATTAACTCTATAAAGTATTTACAGCTGTATTTATTGTATGATAAACCTATACAAGTAATTATATTTAAATAAATATTTCTTGGCAAATTTTATATTTCTAGAACACACTTAACTTATTGTAACAGATACACACATAAAAATATTTTTGTTCATTTATAGTTTATAAAAATATTTCTTTTATAGAGTACTTTAGATGGTCTAAGAAATTTATATGCCAAAGCCCAAAAAGCAAAGCTGAGTAAGAAACACTCATCAAGCTTCTCTGAACTTCGTCAATTTTTGAATAACAAATTGAGGAGAAAAGAAAGCATTGGTTCCAAAGTATGTTTTAAGTACATTTACTGTTATTATTATTATTCACCTTATTAAATAAAAAGTTAAAACTGATCTAGAACTTGTTTCTAAAACATATGTTTCAAATTAATCCCTCCACTAACTCTATTGTAATACGTGTTTGAGTGGCAAGCATTTATAACTTTTAAAACTTAATTGTGTTTAGAATGTTGTAATCATAATTTATGCCTTATAATCCTTAGGTGTTTTGTTGTATTTGTAGCAGTTTTTTTAAAAATAACATCATAACAAGTTTAACCAGTTCTAATGACTCCATCACAAAATCTGACTTCATTTTTAATTTAATAGTTTTTCTTGTTCTAATATATAACTTGAGTTCTAATATATAACTTGAGTTCATAAGAATATTAGAGTTTGCATTTACTTTTTTATGCCTTATATATTTATAAGTTTAAAAAATTTCTGCATGTGGTAATTTTTAGATAGATGTCCATTTTATTATTTTATGACGTAATGAATTAATATATCTATATATTTTTTAAGGGTACTTCTTCAAGAAAAAATTCAAAAGATTTAAGTACAGAAAAGTTGTGCTCGGAACCTGATACTGTACGTCCTGTTAGCACTTTGAGTGTGCTCTCGAACACAAGCAGCTCTAGTAAGTTTCATTAATTATTACATTGTTTTAAGTGTCATGTTAGGATACCAACTTTTGACCACTGTATTTGTTTATATAGTTCATATATGAGGAAAATTGGTTTGTAGTTCATGTTTTTAGTTGTTCTGACTTCAAATTTTACACATTCAGTTAAGAATGCTTGTTTATTGCTAGAAAATATGTCTGTTAAAATTATCTGATTGGAACCTACATTTAGAGGCTTGATAGGAAATTATACATATTGTGGATTACTGTTAAATCTAATTTAAGTTTGCTAAGGATATAGAGCAAAATGTTTCTAGATCTTTCGATGTGTTGGGAGCCATATTTTCATGTGAGTTAAAAAGCACTCTGAATTTAAGTGATTGCATTCATTGATGGAATTAATTTTTATACTGTCTTACTGTAAAGTAATCTCAAATGAGATATGTGGTGTGTTTAATTTTCTGTTTTGCTTGCTACAGATATTCCTTTTTCAGGTGGTTCTTCATTTGACAGATTAAGTACTGCTAGTGCTGGATCAGATAGTGGCCATCATTCTGATTTTGGCGATGACAGAAATAATAAATTGAAGGTATGCAAAATATAAATTGCTAAACTTTTATGTTCCTTTGGAAAAAATATTGAGGTTATTTATATGATTTCTTTTTACACCGTGTTCAAATATTTTGCAAGTTGGACATTTATAATTGTAAAAATAACTTGTATTAATCTTGTTTACAACTGAGAAATATCTTTATTTTTAATTGTTTCTTTAAATAATTGTAGTTAGTTTGTTGCTGAGTTGTTTTATGAAAAATTTTATAAATTTGTTAAAATTAATGAAATTTTAATGTTGAAAGACCGTGACACATGTTTCAAATTGTGTTAGTACCCTATTATGAGTAATGGTGTATGTATGTTAATAGTTGCATATTCTATTTTCTTATTTCTGCACATATTTTTAATTTTGGTTATTTTATATTGCTATTGAAAAATCTTGTTCATAACCCCAATAAGTAATAGATTTTGTAGTTTTCTTTCAATGATTATAGTTTCTTCAGCACTGAATTTTTTTTTTTTTTTTTTTTTTTTTTTTTTTTTTTTTTTTTGTAAATTACTTTGCTTTTACTTTCATATTTAGTTAAGATCTTTCATATGAATCCTATTATTTTAGCCTCTTACTACTTTATGTTGTATATACCTGGTGTATTTAAACATTTAGCATTTTGATATGAATCCTTCTAAATCCACAGAAATATAAGCCACAGCCCATACTAAGGACTAATCCTTAGAAATTTCCTGTATCTGGATGTAGTAGTGTAGGAAAATTTTTATAATATCTGTGAATTTTAAGATATAGCAAGAAATTATAAATCCTCAAATAAGGGAGTTCAACAATATGGATTTTATGCTGGTATTACACTCTCTTTTAGTCAGTTGTATAGTGGTTAGCTAAATTGATTCTATAATATAATGTAAAATTGATTTAAATACAAGTCATTTAAGCATATTTATGCTTCAAATAGTATTCTCTTTTACCAGTATGAACAATCTTTTAAAATTTTATTTAAAAAAATGCATTTAAAAAAATTTTGCAGTTCAATTGAATTATTTAATAAATATTAGTTAAATATATTTACATTAGATTTACACATTAATTGTATCATATTGAATTTTATTATCTGCCTTTTGTTAGAAATTTTTTCTCTTTCATTAGGAAAAATTTGACTCCCGATATAATCTGCATAAACGGGCTGTGAATTCTTCCTGTAACACTGCCAATCTGCAGAAAAATATCCAGTGCCTTACTCTCAGTAGCAAACCACCTGCACCCCCACCTCGACCTGTGAAGCCTGTGTCTCGTTATGGTAGCCTTGAGGATTGCAAACTGTCTGATATACCCCAGTATGCTGTCAGCAAAAAGATGATGCCTCCATCATTTGAAGAAGCTTTCAAAATACTTGACTATATACAGCCGGATTCAAAGAGTGCTACTTTGAATGGGGATTTCAGAGTAAGGAAGTCATCTGTATCTAACACAGGTATAAACATTGTTTCCTATATGTTACTTTTGAATATAAGGTTAATCATATGTAGCGGGCTGTTCTGGGAAAAACAGAAAAAGTCAAGTAATTTTTTAAATCCAGGTTTTGGAAATATGAGAAAAATTTTAATACTTTTTAAGAAGTTGAAGAAATTTAAGCATTGTCAAGGATTTTATGATAAAAAATATCTATATACATATAAAACAGTTGACAGACTGACAATGACTGACAGATAATGCACAGTCCAAACCACTGGACCTAAAGGGCTGAAATTTTGCATGGTGATTCTTCTTATAGTGTAGGGGTGCACTAAGAAAGATGTAAATAATCTAATGTTCTATTAGATTTAATTTGAATATTTTCTTCTACATTACTTTGTCTATAAAAATATCTGTTACGATTTTTTTATAAATATATATATATTTGGCATTAATTGCATACATTGACCATTGTATTTAATTTGAATGTACTACGTAGCGAAGCACAGGTATTCAGCTAGTTGTTAAATAAAGTTGTTTATCTTACATTATTTCTGGGCACCTGAAATTTTGTATCTTCACCAACTGCCATAAGGTAGGATACTGTAATGTAACCTGTCCTCTCCAGGGGTTGGGATGAGGAAGAAATTCAGGAATCACCTTTTCCAAAGAGTGTTTTGGCTACTGTTGGAGCAACTCCCTACCCCTTGCATTTATATAGAAATACAGCAAAATCTTCATCTTTTTCCCTCATTTATGTTGAATTAGTTGCCATTTCTATTATTGTTAGTTCTTGACAATGTAGGAACAGACCATTATTGTTAAAAATTGATTTGTTTAAGGAGTACTTCCTAAAACATATCTTTCTTTTGTTTTATAAAACAAATTTTTTTTTTAAATTTAGAAATTTTTAAGAACAATTATCTAGATTTTAAAACTAATCCTTGTTGAAATTCTTTATTTGACAAAATGTTCAAGGAATTTTAAAGGTGGAGAAAACTTTAAAAATTCTGCTTAATTGTTCTCAGAGTTGCATAGTGACCGTAATTTATCATTCTTGTATGATTAAAGCATAATTGTAATGGCACATCATGAAATTTTCTTTCTCTAAATTGTTTTAGATGTGGGACTGGTATATTAAAAAGATTTTTGAGGCTATATTATTCTTCTGAAGTTCTGACAATTTTTTACATTTCATTAAATTTTATTTTTTTAATTACTATGCAATCTTTTATCACTTTTCAGATTTCCTCTTTGAAGATCCTAATTCAAACTATGATTGCCCCCCTCCTCCAAGGCCCAGTTATTCTATTGTAAAGTCTCCCGTCAAGAGTTCATCTTTGCCTTTACCAATCAATGATCCCAAAACAGACTATGATTTAGTGCCACCTCCTCTTCCTATATCTTCACCCCCAAGAAAACTGGAAATTCCTATTTCACCTATTTCAATAGTTGATCAGGATCAGTCGTATGACATTCCAAATTCTACAGCAATCAATCAAGCATTCCAAAGATCTGACAGTGTCTCTTCTAACTATGACTTTCCAAAGACCACGCTGATGGACAACACAAACACACAAGCAGCATGTACTTGTCAGCTTGCACCCAATAGAAACAATCTCAGCTCTGTGAAGAGCTGTTGTGTCGGCAACAAACTGTCATCTCTAAAGCGTGTGAACAATCTTCCATCTGTGCCAAATTCTGATGTCATACTTAACATTGAAAAGGAAATAGATGTAAAGTACATTAGTGAGAAGCGACCAGTTCGAAATCAATATTATAATGTGTGTTTAAGGTCATCTAAAGAGACAGAAATATCTCAGAGAGATAGTATACCAGAAGAAATGGCTCCTCCACCTCCTGTTTTTGAAAATGAATCTCCTGAAGAACATTATAAAATTGTTGGAACACCTATCCCAGTTTCACCATTTAGCAAAGTTTCATAAATACATGTAGTTTTGTTTTTCGCCTAAATCTGAAATTTGTAGAGCTTAAATACCAAACCATTTTCACTCATTGTTTATCATACCAATCTTCTTCTACAGTCTTTTGACAAAAAGACAGCAAAATGTGGTTGAATTTTTTTTTTTTTACAAAGAACTATATAATAGACTGTATCATTCATACCTATGTCTTTTAATATTACATCTGAGAAACATGTATGTTAATGAGAGGAATTTTAAAATTCATGAATTATTTTAACAGAACTAAAGATTTATGTTTGTCTAATTTATTCCACAAGGTTTTCAAGCCTTTTTCATTTTTCAATCGAAATTTTAAAAAAGTCAACAAAATACTATACCAAGGTATATCTAAAGAACATCATGCAAGATGTGCAAGAAAATACTGTTAACATGTAATTTAATTATTAATTATTAAATTTTGTTTGTTAATTGAGTTTATTCAAAAGAGAAATTCATAATTCTAAATTGAAATTGTAATTAAATTTGTACTTCTGATTATATATTTGTGAATCTTTCTGTAATTTTTTTGTGGTATAGAAGTTTCTTTTATTTAAAAATTTACATTTTGCTCGAAGAAAATTATAATTTTTTATATGGAGAGTGTAACAGACTTATTTTTTGATACATCATATCAACCAAACAATTTCAGATTTCATTTCTTTATTATGTTCTATGTGAATAAATGTTCATGCAATTAAAATGATGATTTCAATCTTAGTTAAAACAACACTTTTCTGTAAAAAATTGTAAATTTTCTGAGTAATTGGAGAAAATTTGAGCATTTTATAGCTAGATTTGTTTTTATAGTATCTATAATTACAGCTTAAGTAAATACTAGTCAGTATCCCACAGAAAGGGTTTTTACTGTGCTGCCATATTAAAGTATTTCAATTGCTCATTCATGTGACATATTAATTATTACTGTTAACTGAGGTAAGTTAGGATTTTATAATGAATGTTCATCTTCATATGAATCATTTTAGTGTCAAATTGTGCATTAAATTGCTGCTCAACTTAAATATCTATTACGTTTTCATCCCCATTCAGCAAATTTAATCAGGTTCAACTAATAAAAATAAAGTGTTTGTAAAAGAAAAAGTTAAAAGCCTTTCTCTATTAATTACCTAAAGTATTGTAAATGAAGCTTTAAAACTTCCTTGTCACAAAATGTCAACTGTTTATAGCAAAGTACAAAATATTTTAATAAATTTTCTGAATAAGATGTTCTAAAATACTTTTCTGGCTTATTCTAAAAATTTTATAAACTATTACTGTAAAACTTAATTGGAATTTTACAATTCTATACTTATGTGAGGATCTATTTTTTTATAGCTGTTGTGACTGGACTTCAGATGAAATTTCTAAAAACTTAACTATATATATATATATATATTCTATAAACTGTTTCTTTGTGAAAATTGCACACCTGTTTTTATTTTTAGTATGTAAGCTTTTTTCACTGAAGTTTAAATTTTAAATATTCAATATAAGTCATTAAGTAACACATTCAACTTTCATCAACTATAAATACATATATTTTAAATGAGTCTTGAATTTTATATAGATGTGAATATGAATACATAAACGGCTTATTTTACTTGAATTTTAGTGATTTTACTTGAAAATTACTAGATTTCATGTAGAGTAACCTGTGCTGAAGAAGCCCAGTCACTTTAAAGTGATTTTTAGATAATCGGGTTGGCTTAAAGTGCTGATTAAAGCTGTTGTAAAGAGAGTTTTTTTATAAAAAATTTAATTGTTTCAGTTGTTAGAAATTTTTAATAAAATCGTAGTCCCTAATTTTCTCTATCAATTTCTTAGTTGAAATAACACCATTTTCTTGGGTGATTTTAAGTGACAGTATGTAAAGTACATACTGTCATTTTATTTTTCATAATGGTTCATGCTAGTGTTTTGTTTCTGTATTTGTAAAATATTAATTTTTTTAAGTCTATTATTGTCTTTGCTGACAGTACTACTAACAGTGAAAAAAAAAGGTCCTATAAAATATTAAAAAAATATTTTCTGTTATATTTCAGTTCCCTTACTTTAGCTGTATAATGTTAACTATATACTATTTTTTTTTATTGTTAAAACTGTTTCTTTGTGGAAATTTCACACCTGTTTTTATTTTAAGTATGTAAGCTTTTTTCACTGAAGTTTAAATTTTAAATATTCTATATGATGTAAAGTAACACATCAAACTTCCATCAACTAAAGATATTCATATATTAAATGGTTCTTGAATTTTATACAGATATTAATTAATATGAATATATAAACGGCTTATTTTATTTGAATTTTTCTGATTTTACTTGAAATTTACTAGATTTCACCTAGAGTAATCTGTGTTGTAGAAGAAGCTCAGTCACTTTAAAGTGTGTTGAGATAGTTGGGTTGGTTTAAAGTGCTGATTAATCAGCTCGCATTTTATAAAAAAATCAGTCACTTTTCATTTTAAAATTTGTTGGGAATTCGGATTTTGAAGTTTCATATATCTAAGACTATAAATGCATTTTAGTCATTTAATTTTCAAGTAGAATATGAATATAGTTTTTATGTTAGTTAATTTTAGTTTCAATCATTTAATTTGATGTGTAAGGGATAGTTACTTGCAACTATACTTTTATGAGGTTGTTTACACTTAATGTTTTCATATAACATTAGTCAGAAAGCAATTAATTTTTTTTATAACTTAAGTTTTTCTGTTTCTTTTCTTTTTAGTGTATAATTTGATACCTTTACATAAACTTGTTAGAATTTGTCTTTACATTTAAATGACTGTATCTTTTTTCATAAATTCCTTTACTTTAGTTTGTTTTCAGAAAATTATATAATGTATGCAATGAGAAATACAAGTTAATAGCCAACAGTTGTACTTCTTCATAATTTATGCTTATAATCTAGTAAAAATGTTACTAGAATATACAGTTGGCTCTCTGTTTAACGACTTTCAAGGGACCATGAAAATTGTCCTTAAGTAGAGATCACCCTTAAACAGAATTTGTGAAAACATAACATTTCCCATAACATCGGAGGGGCCGGGACTGGGAAATATCGTCTTTAAATAGAGATCGTCGTTAAGTAGAGCGTCGTTAAACAGAGAGCCAACTGTATAGAGCTTCAAAGACTTTATTCTATGGATTCAATATTAAAGTATAATATGATATACTTCTTGCAAGATGATACATAAAGAAAATGTAATCATTTTGATGATTAGGAAAACATAATATAGCTGTACTACTTCACAATTCATGCATAAAATCTAGTAAGAAATTTTACTAGAATACAATGGGTTCTAAGATTTTTTTTATGGATTCAACCTTAAAGTCTAATTTGATATATTTCCTCATTAAGATGATGTGTAAAGAAAAAATTATAATTTTGATCACTAGCAAAATATCTTTGTTTTTTCATTCTCATTTCTTTGTAAAGTTTAATGCTATCTGTAAAGGGCATGTAATATTTTAATGCTAAGAGATTTGTTTTACTGTGCTGTAGATACTACAAACATTGTAGATAATTTAGAAAGTGTTCAGTATTTTTTATTATGTAGTTAGTCAAACAATGTGTGATAATTCAGCATTAATGAGTATAATTTATTTTTGCACTTTGTGTATTGCATTTATCTGTATGCATATCCAAGCTTTAAAATGTGCATGACGTGGTTTAAAATCTTCATGATTGATCTCAGTAATTTAGAATTATGAAACAAAACTAAACCAAATGTAATTTTTACCATAGTGTGCAATACTCTGAGGAATATATTAAAATGTCTTTTTTATTGTATTACTTGTTGTGAATAAAATATTATTTCAGGAATCAACTTTGTTTTGTAATTTAAAAAACAAAATTAGATTTAGCTAAGATTTGTTAACCAAGAAGGTTCTTTCAATTGATGTATTTAGCATTTAAACCCCTTGATAAACTGTGTGATTCAGTATAGTTTTGCATGAGGATATAATTTAATATTATGATTTATATTTAATAATATGAGGATATAATTTAATATTATTAAGTTTAGCTTACCATTGGGTATTAGGCTACTATGAGGAGCCTGACTCTTATTCGAGTTAAGAGTGTTAGGGAGGGTTGAGAATAATATGTAGGTAGGGGGTGTCTTGTGATTTTGTCGAGTGTTTGTAATAGATAGGACTTAACATGAAAGGAACAGTAACTAGTGTGGGGGTTAGTTAAAAGATCCCTCTGTTAACCTTTTGAGACTTTGTCTTCACCCCACAATGGTCCAAAATATCATTTACATAACTGAGAATTTTTAATTAGTCTTATACTCCATTTTAATCCAAAAAACTACTTTTTAGACACGGATTAAAACGCATCGCATGAACAACAACGAACTGTGCACTCTCTGTTAAATGAAAGCTTAAATAAATAAATTTGCGATTTCTACTTTATCAAAAGCCATTGGGTTCGTCAAGGGCGATTCCGCTTGAAAACGTCAGTCCTTGTTTGCAGAACCCCTCGCAGGAAAGTCGCCAATTTGCTCTTTGAATCCAAGGGCGAATTCACAGGTAATGTTTAAAGGTGGCTTGCTCAGTCAGACCATCTGTTTTAGAAAGCCAGGCCGCTATGATATTGAAAAATTTTAGAACCAAAATTGAAAACTATTTCCAATCTCGTGTTCATTCGGACATACCTGTAATATACATATTTTTAAAAATTTTGTTTAAAGCGACAAATACACGTATGCATACAGGACTTATAAATTCAGGTATATATCTCCTTCAGAAAAAAAAAAAAAAATCATAATTTTCTATTCAGCATATGCTTTCAATTTTGGTACAACCGAACTATGTATGGTGTCATGAGAATAATCGGAGAACGCAGGAAATTTGAAAGGAGTAGGCCCTTCGTGAAAAGAGAGATCTCTCTGACCTTTGACCTTATTTTCAGGTGGGCAGATTGTTTTCGTAACAAAATCCTCAGCCTTCGTCTCTTCACTATTAGGGCTAATATTCTCTAGGAGTATCCAGTTATATATTTCCACTCCGGCAGGATTAATGCTTCTCAGTGTTAGCAATTGCATATGCAGCTATCAATAGTGCAGATATTTAGTCCTATTGTAGCAGAAATACACGAATGTTATTGTAGGTAATCGCATAAACATATACGTACATTATATTCACACATGCAGTTTCTTTTGAGGACAATGTTGACTGATTAGCCATCTTTCAAAGTACCCGAAATTATCTTTCTTTTTTTTTTCGACTTAAATCCACATAATTTATTAACATTGCGGAGTTACTGCCATTTTGCTGATGACAAAAGTTTTATTGTATTAAAGATTTCTATTTCACTCTACTATAGGTAGAATTGAAAATTAAAAGGTATCTATCATCAACCGTCTAAATTTAATATTGAGTTGACCAGAGAGAATAATTATGTAAAAATATCTGTAATTCGGTAACAAAAGGCCTGATTTTAACACTGATTTGACTGCTGACTGTGTGTGGTTTTAGTTGGATTGAATTACTGACTAGAATACTCGGATTTTACAATTATATCAGACCACCCGTAACCAGTTGGATCACGTACTTTTAATAGCGGATCCGAGGTAGCCTAGTGGTAGCACGTCGCTTTTCGGTGCTGAGGTTGCTCGGATCTAATCCCGACAAGCGACATCAAATCCCTACGTGTCTAGGCACTTTAAATTCGTAGACCAGAAAGTTCCTCCATGAGGTCAGAGAGGGTACGATCCCTCCAGATGTCGCCCCTGGGGGGAGATAGGTCAAAATTGAGGTGGCACCTGGCTAAATCGGATTCCAACCCTTGTGGTGCCATTATAAACCGGAGCCGTACCCGTCAGCCCTCTAGCCTATATGGACCTGGTTTGGAATACTTCCGGCCAGGGGCATTAGAAACAGAAACAACTTTTAATAGCTTATGAGAGTGACGTGACTAGGGGCCGTTCACCGACCTCCACCCCTCAAAAGCTTAAAAGTTTGTAGATAAATGGTATCTGCAATTTAATCCCCTCCCCACTTTAAACTGTTGTCCCGGTTTGCCAAGGGCCTGTTCACACAGGAGTCCGGTACCGGAAGCGTTAAAATATTGAAATATATTTAACCAATGACAAACCTCCAAACGATGAGCAACGAAATTTTTAACGCCTATGATTGGTTTATTTCCGTCTCAGCGCCATCTTTCCTTTTACGCTACCGCTACCGGCTTCCTGTGTGAACAGGACCTAAGTCCTCGTGCGTAGCAAAAGATGACCATAGTACCCTCAATCAACCAACCATTTTCAGAAATGGTAAAACTCCCCTTAAAAGTGATTCTTGCTGCGACACAGCTTTATGAAGAATGCCAGATCAATTAGTGTTTCTGATGGCATTTTTCCCATTAAAAAAGATATTCGAACATTTTCTTTCACATTTCCTCGACTTTGAGCCTATTACCAAGCTAGCACCATATTTTGAAAGTTAAATAGTTTCGCCGTAAATAAAATATTCCACTGTTTGTCGATAGATGATAGGAATGATGTTTGAAATAAATTCATATTTTGGCCTAAGTTTGAAAAGCAAATTATACAGAATTTGAATGCATTTAACAAATAAGATGTCTTTATTTTCCTCAAACAATCCGAGTAATAATAAATGCGCCATCTCTGCGTGATTAGTAAAGTAATTAAATAAAAATTCTTTAAGAGTTAAAAAGTTTGGAGAAATTATTTTTATGCATATATAGATGTGACTAAATAAGACTGTGGTTTTGAGAGACAGAAGCTAGAGCGACTCGATCCTGTCCCGTTTCAGTCATTTTAGTAACGCTTCGTTCGTATCCTTTATTCAGCTTTTTTTCCCTCTTTCATTTACAGTCTTTCTTCCTGTAATCGAATGCTTCATAAACATCTTTGTTTTTAATAATTTAAATCGCGTGAGAAGGCACATCATTATTTTCTGCTAATTTCGACATTTTCCACTTAATTATCAAACTAGCATAAAATCTCAATTTTCTTTTTCATTCGATAAACTTGAGTGGCAGAATGAAATGAGTGGCAGGGGTGCATATCACAAATGCAGACCCCCAATTAAGAACCGAACAATAAACAAACACAAATCTCTTTTATCCTCTTTCTTCTCCCTTCGCCGTCCCGCCCAAACTACAACAACAAACAAACAAACAAAAAATTGTCTTACGCCTATCACTCTTGGTGATTCCTCACCACTTTCGATTGAAAGAAAATTCTGAGGAACGAATAAACGAAGGATTGGTTCGGTTTAGAGCTCTACAGTCATTTTTTGCTACTCGAGGATTAATTTGACCGGGACCTCCTTGGGATTGAGTATAGTATTACACCAGAGTAGTGCTCCCCAACCTTTTAATCGCCGCGGACCGGTCAACGTTTGATAATTTTACCGCTGCCCGCTAAGGGGGCTATGACTGCAATTATAATTCATAATTTTGAAATGTTTAATAAAGAATAAACTCATTTAAAATAGTTACAAGATTTCTTCGGTTACAAAGGTATAAATTAGCACAAAGTCGCACTAACCCGAGAGAAATACACCACAGTAAATAAAATGGAAATAATTTAATGTTCCTTGGGCGTCCCGGTACCATTTAATCCACGGACCGGTACCGGCCCGGGGGTGGGGAACCACTGCACTAAAGGGTTTGGTTTGGAGCGCTACGGTCAATTTTTGCTGCACGAGGGCTAATTAGACCGGGACCTACTGTTTAAAGCCGATTCCGAACGGCTACAAACGTCCATGCCAAGAGTGGGATTCGAACCCAGAGACTTTGGTACCGAATGCCAGCGCTCTAGCCATTCGGCCATCTCTGGCATTACACTACAGGGATACCAATGGTTTGGTTTGGAGCGCCACGGTCAATTTTTACCACTCGAGGGCCGTGTGGCAATTAGACCGGGATCTACTGCTGAAAGTCGATTCCGAAGGGCTACAAATATCCATGACAATAGTGAGACTCGAACCAGCAGACTCTAGTACCGAAAGCCAGTGCCCTAGACATTCGGCCATCGTCCGACGATGAACAAAACATGCAAATGAATTTAAAATTACGAGGAGGCGAAGTCTTCCTTGCTTAATCCGAGTTGCGTTCGTAATTAGCGATTGTGGTTATGTAAGTTAACATTAGAAGTACCAAGCAAGTCAAGATGACTGGTTTTCAACTTCGTAGACATAGGAATATCTTAATTATTGGCAGTTCTTGTGTAAAATATTGTACCAAGTACTGTATTCAAATTTCCTCGTTAAACCTGATATCCGAGACCGTACTCTTCGCTGTCACAAAAGAAGAACTTTTCACATTAAGTTCTTAGTTAGTGATGATGAAAAGTTAGCTCCGAGATCAAAATATGTATTAATTTATGAGAAATTTACACTTTAAGATTCAGTCTATTTGAAAAAAACTAACTCAAGAGCATTCCATGTGCTAGCTCGTCATAATGATTTAAATAGACAGAGCCTTGTGGTAAGTTATCTTCGCAAACACTAGCACTGTATCGACATTTGAAATACCTAGATTAGGGTACCGCCCCAAATAATTTCATTTGATAACCTTAACCCGACCCTAACTACATTACAGCTTGCTCTATTCTGGCATCAACAATCGATCTACGACAATAATATAGATGACTAGAGATTAACTTCATTGGACAACTAGTGTTTCTCCTCATTTGGCGAGCTTAGATGCCGCCAATGATAATTATAATCTCTTGGCGGCTTTAATCCGCTTCGGCGCTTAGATTATGAACAATTTTATTAATCAGTTCATTAGTTGGCTGCGTTGTGCGGGAAATGAATTTGAAGAGGTTATGGCAGGGGCTTAATTTGAGAATTTAATGAATGCCAAAGCTCAGGAATGTCCACCCGTCTTATCTTTCAAATCTTTTCATCTGGGAGTCTATGCTGCAGAAAATTTCAACTCGTATGTTTGAAATTATAGCTTACGTTGCAACGCGCTTCGGGGCTTTAATGCGAGGAATAATATTAAATATTCCAGGACATAATAAAGGTGTTTTTAAACGAATGAAAGTGGTCATCAGTTAACAGCATTAACGAGTCTCAAATGTGATGTATTAAAAGTTTATTTTCCATTGGCTATTCAGTTCGAAAGATTAAAATGTACTGGGATTCAAAGGCTTTTCAGTTATTAAATGTAAGATTAAATTGATTTCTATTAAATACACTCCTTTCAATGAAATATTTTATAAATTTATGGGTATATATAAGAATAAAATAAATGTTTATAATGAAGGGATATAGTCTATGAAAAAAAATGGCGCTTACAGAATAAAGGAAAACTTAGTTATCACAGCGTTTTAAAAAAATAAATGGTTTGTACGGAAGTTAAAAGGCATCCTAGAAGTAAATAATAAAAACACAAGTAAATAATAGTAAATAATAAAAAAAACAAGAAAATTACCTAGTACAATTGTAAGATAGATAATTCCATAATTTAACAGTTTATGTGCAACTCAATTAAGTTTTTAATCTCGTTAACTTTTCCCGTTCAAAAGAAACAAGCATTATTATGAAGAAAAATATGGATAAAGATGTGTGAATTGAAAGATGATTTTAAGTCACAAGATGAAAAAAAATTAAACATAATTCAGTTATTCATATATTTTAATTTTTTAGTTTAATTTTGATATAAGCTAAACACAATTAAAATTAATATACGTGAATTATTATATTTCAAGTTTTTATCTTTTTTTGTATTTGTAGTTATATCAGTTTTAACTACTAATTGAAGTTATTTAAAAAAATTCATAATTTTCTAACACTTTGTTTTAAAGCGTGTTAAGTTATAAGATAAAACAAATTAATAACATTAAAATTTTTAATATATATATATATATATATATATATATATATATATATATATACCACCGCTTATAGTGATCAGTGGTTATAAGAATCAACCGTTTATAATAATCAATATCGCGAAAACAAAAACAAATGTATTATTTCCATGTTAAAATTTTCGCTTTAAAGAATCAATCCACCTGTTTTAAGAATCAGTTTACACTCCTTTCATTTTTCCAAAAAAGCCACTTAAACCCTCAAAAGTCACGAAGTTCTTTTTTTTTTTTAAAGAAAGATTGATAAGATGTGATGGAATATAGTCATAAAATTCATCCCTTTCTTTAGTAGACATAACATAATAGTTTCCTCTTAAACGCTTTAGCACAACACTGTCCTATTACCTTGACCCCTTACCCTTCCGGGTCCCATTTCACTTTTTTCCACTGACAAACAAAAATAGGGACTCTTTTTTCCCACCTCCCACATCCTGGTTGCGGCTTCCTGGAAACTGAAACACATAAATCTTCGACGAAGTGTCCACTATCACTTAGGCAAACGTGACATTAGTAGATTCAGCGCGTTATCAAACCGTGAAACGTAAGTTAGAAGGTGAATCTTCGTCTGAGATTATTAGTATTGAAAGAGATATAAACAGCCTCCTGAAAAATTCATTACGTCAAATCACCATAGTAAACTTTTTCTTGCTCCCTTCCTGTAGTTGAAATGTTAAAACTGTTAAGCAGGTATGTTGTAACAAATATTGGATTTTTTCTTCTCTTACTATAATCATGTGTATCTACTTATAGGTCTAAAAATTAAGTTGTATTTTTAAAATTATAAAAAATAATTTTAATAAAAGATAATCAACGTAAATTAAAGAGTATTTTATGGTAAATTATTTAATATCTATATATATAAAACAGTTCCGTAACTGACTCACTGACTGATATACAACGCACAGACCAAACCGCTGGACCTAAAGGGCTGAAATTTTGCATGGCGATTCTTCTTTTAGTGTAGGGGTGCACTAAGAGAGATTTTTGAAAAATTCTTCTTAGATTTTTTAAAATTAAATTTTTAAGCTGTTTTAATAACTTTTTTTAAGTTTGCATTTAAAATAATAATTTGAGGGTTATAAAATTTATACCACGAGAAAGATCATAAAAATTCCTTTAAAATGAAATCTTTTTCGAATCTTTACCTGTATTTTCTGATTTTTGGTGAATTTTTAAACATTAATTTTTAGAATTTAATTTATTAAATGCCGATAACGTGATTTCTTTTTCTGGTACTTTAAATAAATTTATCGTCACGTGCATAACAACTAAATAGACAACTAAATATTTTTTTCTTGCTAATGCGGCAGACGATTGGACATTATTTTGTCTATAAAAATATCCCTTCCGATTTTTTTATAAATATATATATTTTTTCTACATCAATTGTATACATTGATCGTCGTATTTATTATAAATATATATATATATATATATATATATATATATTTTTTTTTTTTCCATTAATTGCATACATTGACCGTTGTATTTAATTTGAATGTACTCTGTAGCGAAGCGCGGGTTTTCAGCTAGTATGTATATATAGGTGTGTGTGTCTGTCCAAAAACCTAAATTTCGGTTATAAGAATCAACTGCTTATAAGAATCAAAATCAGTAATAACAAACGTGATTCTTATAAGCGGAAATTACTGTATATACAGGGCCGTAACTAGGCAAGAACAACAGGGCCCACTTGGAAGGGGAGCCCAAAATACAGCATTTGCTTTATTATTTTCCCAAACCTATTTAATTAAGGGGCCCAAATGCAAATTCTTGCCTAGAGCACAGGAATGGCTAGTTAAGGCACTGTATATATATATATATATATATATATATATATATATATATATAATATATATATACACTCACGGACAAAAAAATTAGCGCACCAAGAAGGAGTCGTCAAAATGAAACGAAATTTTACATACGTAATGACTACTTTGATATAAGTAAATGATAAGAAAATCAAAGAAAAAGGATAATTTATTTCAGAGAAAAAGGCAAAAGAACGGAGGAGTTAATAGTCCGTTGGACCCCCTCTAGCGCGAATGTACGATGCGATACGATCGGGCATTGAGTCATACAAGTTCAGTATCATGTCTTGAGAATTTCGTTCCATATTTGCTGTAACCTTGCCTCTAGTTCGTTCAAACTCGTGGGATGCTCAACTCGTCGTACCAAATGATCCCAGATATGCTCGATTGGAGACAAATCTGGGGATCGGGCAGGCCAAGGAAGGGTAGTAACAGTGCGGAGACAGTCTTGTGACACCCTTGCCGTATGAGGCCGAGCATTGTCTTGTTGAAAAATGGCTCCTGGGAGCCGTTGCATGAGTGGCAACACATGTGGTTGCAGAATTTCATGAACATACCGCTGGGCTGTCATGGTGCCACGGAACAATACTAGGGGTGACCATAGGCGTAGCGTCGGGGGCGGGGCACGTGCCCCCCCCCCCAACTGAACTCGAAATTTATTAAAACTTAATAGAGTTCAGTTAAAATCGGAAAATTGTAGAAAACTTTTAAGAAAGTTGGTTTTTTCCCGCTTTTTCAAACTGTGAAACTGAATATTCCGATTATGTCTTTAGCCTTAACATAGATATTAACAATGATATGATCCATGACAAAAATTCGATGCTATATTTTTTCCTCGGCTAAAAATCCTTTGCGTTCAGACCACACTCTTTACCCCCTTGGGGTCGTTGAACTTACTTCCTCGCACCCCTTGAAGGAATGCGTTACAAAGGGTCGCTATCAGTGTTCCTGGAAACACGAAGCAGGCGCTGGGTGGAGAATTTTAATGGTCTAGCGGCTGGCCTAGACCACACCACTTTCTATATCCACCTCTACCAGTCAGTAATTCTTTGTGTGTTGGTTTCAATTCTTTGTTTTCGTGCACGCTTTATCAAATCATTGTTTTTGTACGTTTGAAAATGTCAAAACAGAAATCAGTACTTTCTTTTTTCAAAAAAGTTGATAGCTCGAATAAAAAAATTGATTTGTTAAACCAAGAAAAAAATCTAGAAGCAAGTAGTGACAGTAACATTAATAAATGTGCCAAGTCCAACTATGGTGATAATCAGCTGATGCCGATACCATCCTGTTCAACAAATCTCGATGTGGAGGAAAAATGGCCTAGGCCTATGGACGTGGTGGAAAGTAGTGGTAGAGATCCTGCTCTGGGTCTACAATCAGCGGATATTTCTAGGGGTCCATTCCAGCCTGTTGATTGTTTCAAGGTAAGCAAAATACAGTTAAAATCTAGACAGTTTAGAAACACGTGGTATTCTGAATTTGGTTGGGTTGAATACAGCCCCATTTTGGATGCTGCATTTTGTTTCTCTTGTCGTATTTTTTGCAAAGATAAAACAGGGCGTGGAGAGGAGTCATTTACTAAAATTGGGGTGACAAACTGGAAAAAAGCATTGGAAAAATTTAGAAAACACGAAAAAAATGATATGCATCTAAAATCTACCCAATTTCTTACAGAATACCGGAAATCTGGCAAAACAGTTGCAGACTCTTTGTCTTCAGCACACACTAAAAAAGTTAAAGAAAATCGAAAATATGTAAAATTCATTATTGAAACTATTTTGTTCCTTGGAAAACAAGGTCTTGCCCTAAGAGGACATTGTGAGGGTTCGGTGTCTTTAAATAGAGGTAATTTTCAGGAGCTACTTGACCTTAGGTCAAAAGATAAAGGGGAAGATATAATAGCACTGATGAATTCATCAGTTCATTCATACAGGAGTCCCCAGATACAGAATGAAATTATAGATTGTATAAAAAGTGAAATGATACAATATATCGTGAAAGAGTTAGAAGAGAATACGGCCTATTCTATAATTTGTGACGAAACAACAGATGTTTCCACTCGTGAGCAAGTGAGCATATGCATTCGCTACATCACTAACAATGACGAAAATGTCCGTATTAAAGAGAGATTTCTGGGCTTTGTTGATGTTGCAGAAACAACAGGTCAAAACTTACATTCGGTTATTAAAGGGTATATACAGCAAATTGGAATAAATCTTAATAAAATGCGTGGTCAGGCGTATGACAGTGCTAGTCAAATGAGTGGAAAGTTCAATGGCGTAGCTGCAAGGTTTCAGGAAGAAGAGCCTAGGGCATTATACACTCATTGTCATGCCCATTTGTTGGATCTTGCTGTTATGCGGTTTTGTGAAGAAGTAAGACAGTTGCGAAATTGTTTGTCCATAATAAATTCTCTGTATAATATTATCAATGCTTCTGCCAAGAGGTTTTCTATTTTTGAATCTATATGTAAACAAAATGAAGAGGCTAAAAGTAAAAGGCTGATTAGTTTGTCACAAACAAGATGGACTGTTCGTCACCGTGCTATAAGGGTTATCTTAGAGCAGCTCCCAGAAGATTTGGAAGCAATGGAAGTTGTGGCAAGTAACGCTTCCAATAGAAAGGTTGCAGCTGAAGCAGATGGACTAATAAAGCAGGCGAGTAGTTTTGAATTCATCTTCAGCCTTAAACTCATGTACAACGTTCTAAGCCTGACTGATATACTGTCGAAAGAGCTTCAAAGGGAAACGTTAGACATTTCCAAACTGTTCAGTAAAGTTGAAGCTGTTATCGACAGTATAAAACTTCAACGAAATGATCAAGGTTTTATTCACTTATGGAACGAAACAGAAGAACTTTGCAAAGTTTTTTCCACCAAAGGCTTGTATGTTGACAGACTCTCCTTGCCTCGAAAACGGAAGAAACCAAAAAGGCTTGAATATAATGATGCGTCTGAATATTTTTATCATCACACCTCGGCAGAAGGGCAATGTAAAATAGAAATTTATTTTGCGGGGCTTGACATTGTAGTAAGTAACCTCCAAGCTCGATTTTCTCAGAATGACTACGACAAAATCAATTCCATTATCCAGCTTTTGTTGGATTGGGATAGCTTAGATGAAACTGTTGTTGGGAAAATCCAAACCTTTTATCAGTTGTCTTCAAGTCTTTCCTCACAGCTGAAGTTTTTTCACTGCTTCTCTAAAAAAAAATTTATAAAAACAGACAAGAAAAATCCAAACATAAATCTGCAAGAGTTGGCACAGTTTTGCACTAAAAACGGCCTGAAAAACAATGTACCTGGAGTGATACATCTCTTATAAATTGCTCTTTCATGGCCTATCACAACTACGACCGCAGATAGGTCATTCTCTACCCTGCGAAGGCTCAAAACTTACTTG
The DNA here is from genome assembly GCA_907164885.2 of Dolomedes plantarius. Lineage (NCBI taxonomy): Eukaryota > Metazoa > Arthropoda > Arachnida > Araneae > Dolomedidae > Dolomedes > Dolomedes plantarius. Next base: position 82,395,933 of record OU015492.1, read on the forward strand.
AGAAGCACGATGAAAGAAGAACGCTTAAGTGGACTTGCCATAATGGCAATAGAACATGAACTGACGCAGCTGTACTCGAGTGAAGAGAAACTGGACTTGCTTGTGGAAAAATTTTCAAGGCATTCTGAAAGAAGACTTTTATTAAATTAAAGAGGGCTGTTATGGCCAAGTACGAGACAAGGTTTACCAATGCGTTAAACAGACATTTAAAATACACTGTAAAACTTGTAGAACTTGCCTAGAATCATTATTTTATATTTTATTTATTAACTTAAGATTTTTCAAAGTTTCAATATTTGTTGTTTAAGAAAAGAGTTTGTAGTAATAAAAGCACTGATTTTGACTAGAAAGTGATTTAACTTTACCATCCCTGTCCTGTGAGGGAACGTAAAATAAAATATTTTTTGTATTTTGTGTTGAGAGCTAATTATAGCAGAGGTGTGATAGGTTTTTTGTTGAATAATTGAAAATCCAATACAGCAATCAAATAACATTTATATTAAAATGAGTTACGTTTAGGAGATGTTGCTTTCGTAACTTTGTTAAAATGATAAGTTTCACTTAACTTTTTAAGTTGTTTTATTTCACTTTGCTTTTTACCTGTTGAGTACTTTTCGCCGCTAACAACTTAGCCGCTAAGGAGAGCTTAGAGGCCGAAAGTACTCAACAGATAAAAGACAAAGGGAAATAAAACATCCTAAAAAAGATAAGTAAAAATTAGACTTTATTGGTTATCATGTTTTACAATATCCTCGCCAAATTCATTAATCATGTTGTAGAAAAGATTTTGGGTCCTCAGATAGCCTAAAATCACGTTTTAGGGCTTTCAATTAAAAAAAATTATAAACTTTTATAGAAACTTTTTAATTTGATAAATATTGTTTATTGAAATGTTATTTCCTTATTGAATTAAATTAAGATATTTTTTTTTATCGTACTATTACAATATTTATGTATTATTTTACTATACAATCATTCCTCCGAATACGATTGACTGCTTGGTGAAAGGAAAATGTGTTATCGATATTTTGAAATATCGTTTATATTTTGAAATATCGTCTATATTTTGCAATATTGTCGATATTTTGAAATATCGATATTTTTGTGACGAAATATTATTGATATCGATATTAATAGCCGATATTATCATCGATACTCATATCGATATTTTGCTTTCGATAACCCATCCCTAATTCGTGCCCCCCCAAAAAAAATTTAGAAGCACGCTACGCCTATGGGGGTGACCGAGTTTTGTAGGCAATGGCACCCCATACCATCACACCAGCTGTGGGAGCGATGTGTCGCTGTACAGCAAAGGCAGGATTGAAGCGTTCACCACGGGCTCTCCACACACGAACACGATTGTCATCACTGCCGAGATTGAATCTGGATTCGTCGCTAAAGACGACCTGGTTCCATTCCGCTGCAGTCCAGTTTCCTCGTGCGCGGCAAAACTCCAAACGGAGGTATCGCGGCGCCCATTACGTGTGCTGCCCTTGATGCCCACCCATCGACGCCTCCGTTTGGAGTTTTGTCGCTCACGAGGAAACTGAACTGCACCGGAATGGAACCAGGTCGTCTTTAGCGACGAATCCAGATTCAATATCGGCAGTGATGACAATCGTGTTCGTGTGTGGAGAGTCCGTGGTGAACGCTTCAATCCTGCCTTTGCTGTACAGCGACACATCACTCCCACAGCTGGTGTGATGGTATGGGGTGCCATTGCCTACAATACACGGTCACCTCTAGTATTGTTCCGTGGCACCATGACAGCCCAGCGGTATGTTCATGAAATCCTGCAACCACATGTGTTGCCACTCATGCAACGGCTCCCAGGAGCCATTTTTCAACAAGACAATGCTCGGCCTCATACGGCAAGGGTGTCACAAGACTGTCTCCGCACTGTTACTACCCTTCCTTGGCCTGCCCGATCCCCAGATTTGTCTCCAATCGAGCATATCTGGGATCATTTGGGACGACGAGTTGGGCATCCCACGAGTTTGAACGAACTAGAGGCAAGGTTACAGCAAATATGGAACGAAATGTCTCAAGACATCATACAGAACTTGTATGACTCAATGCCCGATCGTATCGCATCGTGCATTCGCGGTAGAGGGGGTCCAACGGAGTATTAACTCCTCCGTTCTTTTGCCTTTTTCTCTGAAATAAATTATCCCTTTTCTTTGATTTTCTTATCATTTACTTATATCAAAATAGTCATTACGTATGTAAAATTTCGTTTCATTTTGACTACTCCTTGGTGCGCTAATTTTTTTGTCCATGAGTGTATATATATATATATATATATATATATATATATATATATATATATATATATATAGTACAAATCGTTTATAAGAACATCCAGGGGACTTTAAAAACTGGTTCTTATAATCGATAGTTTTTATATCCGATAGATAACTTAAAGCTGCTGGAAATACCAAAATCATTGTCACATAATTTCTGTTTACACCTAAAACTTGACGTTCAAAAAATTGTTGAAAGGTTCAAGTTCAATCAAAGGTTCGTGTTTGAAACGCAATTTCCTATCCGGCGTCATCCTATATAACAGGCCAGTTTCATCAGTTTTGAAGATTTCATGGTCTTCATAGCCTTCTCTTAACGTAGTCCAAACGGTTTTAAGCCAGTTATCAGAAACTCCTGGTGTCACGGTCTTCAATTCTCCACTGATTCTCCCGAACACAATGGAATGCCTCTCAAGAAATCTCTGGATCCACAAAGTTGAACAAACAAAATCATATTTTTTAAAGAGCTTCGCAAATTCATTTGCTTTTGCTTGCAAAATCGGTCCGCTAAGGGGAATGTTGGCACTCCTTTGAATCGTAACCATTGCAAAAAGACTTCTTCTATATCAGAATGTGGACTTTTTCAAAGTTTCTTAATATTAGTCAGATCTTTTTCAAATTCTTTTTTTAATTTTTCTTTATTCTTAAATATATTTGAAATCCTGGCATGACTAATGCTCCATTTTTTTCACCGTTTTCTAAACTGGAAATTCCGTTCACAATTAACATGTTCTTATAAGCGATATATTTTCCCAGAAACCAATTAATTTTAAGTCACTAAAAGCGATATGTTCTTATTAACGATGTTATTATAACCGAATTATGTATCCATCATTACACATGAGAATTGGCCGGGAACTAATAATTCCGTTCTTTTAAGCGATATGTTTTTATAACCGATGTTCTTATAAGCAATTTTTACTGTATATTTATATATATATATATATATATATATATATATATATATATATATATATATATATATATATCTTGTATCGAGTCATTTATTAGGCTACAAAGTAACAGCTGCTCCAGAAGGTTTCCTTTTTAAAGACTCCATTTTTTTAGGGATGGACTTCTCAGCACCAATATGGAGCTATATTAAAGATCCCAATTGTGTGCTGCAATTCTTCGTTTAATGATAGTGTCTACACTATTGATAAATCGATGCTATTATTAGACCTCGTTTTACCAGTAATCTCAATCAGGCTTCCCCCGTGTTAATTTTCCTTTTTGACACACGCACACACGTATATATATATATATATATATATATATATATATATATATATATATATATATAATATTAAAAAACTAGTAATTTTTTAATTCAACACTCTTAACATTTAAAAACTATTAATTCCTCACTTTACTATTCAAAATTACATACCCGTTTTTTAATCCCTTAAGTTATTTAATTCCCTTTGGGCATTCGTGTTAAATTCCATTATTACAGCCTTCGGCAAAATCATTCAAGATGGCTGACCTTTTAACGAAAAGAGACGCAGCGCGGCGTCACTACAAATTTAAATCAGTTCTGCACATCAACAACAACTTTAAACCAATCAACTATTAAGACACGCCCTTTTGTCACGTGATGGATTGAAGTTGATATAAGTTCTGGCGTCCAAAATAAGGGCGCACTCTGTAATATTTTGTCTGCTACGAAACACCAGGCAGAAGCGCCAGCGATTTTAATAAACATGTAGTTCGAGAAATCTTGTGTCAACGACATTTCTTTTCGACCAGACTACCATTCCAGTAATCCAGTGTCTACAAAGTTGACTGTGATGTGGGGTTGCGGCATTTTTCATTGCAAGGACCGGCGGCCGTTCTCCCCATGTCACACACACACGCACACACACACACACACACACACACACACATATATATATATATATATATATATATAGTGGTCCGCGAGAGCGTCGTTAGTGGTCCGGCACCACATATAAAAAAGTTGCCAAATAAATGGGGATTTTGAAAGCAATGTTCATGGAACTAGATGGGTCGAATATATCCGATGACTATAAGCTGTTGAATTAAAATTTCTTAAAAGTGTAACATTATTTTATTATTAGAATATGATACGTTAGAATGTGAGTACGTTAATCCTGTATCCTTTTGCCTGTGAGATATTCTATACCCCTATACCCCACGGCAGGTCCCCTCCCTCCTCAAGTTTGTGGGGTGGTGGTGGTGTCCGCACATGGTTCAATTTCTGGCTTAGTGGTCCGCAGGTTTTTGCCGGTTGGGAACCACTGGTATATTGTGAAAGATCATGCTCCTTCCCTGAATGTCATCTAACCAAGACATTTTTGCATATTGGCAGGCTGCCCCTAGGCGTGATTGTTGAAAAGTCCATCAAAAGTCTAGGTTTTTTAATTTTATTAGTAAATAAATAAAATAATTAATCAAGTTTTTCTTTTGTAGTGTTAATTTGCTTGTTCACTGCAGAAGTTACCGATCTTGTTTAATTAATCCCAGTGCATAAGCTACATAAATCAAGCCTTAACTTTTGAACTCCCTTGTAAAGATGTTTATATATTCTTGATGCAGATAAAATAGATACGGAAGACGCATGAGAAAGATATAAATATTTTCAACATGTTTTTTATACATTGTGGCAGATCGAAAAATGATGGATGACAGGCTCTCTAAACATTTATTCATGTATTGAGATATCCTAACGCAGTGTAAAAATTGCATTACTTACATAAGGACGAAAAAGATTTACGATGGCATGGGATTACGATGATATAGGATTTTTCGAAATAGCGTTTTCTAGAAACGCATGAATAGCGTTATAGAGACATCTGTCCATATGCATGCAGTGTTCTGAGAATATTTTTACGCAGAAGCTTGACACATACCTATAGCTTTCGTGGCACGTGTCTGGCACAGTGAAATGAAAATCTGATTCTCGAGTGGCAGTTTTGACTTTCATACGTTTATGTACTTGCATTTGTTCAGCCCAGTAGGTTAAAAATTTGCCCGAATGTTTGTATATGAGAGTGAAATTATGTCGATCTCTCTCTATCCTAAGGATAAGAAATAAATTGTTGGAAGACACTGAACCAAGAATTGAGGGTATCACAGAAATTCCGCGTAAAGCTGCAAAACTTTTAGGCTTTGAAAGTTTCCAAGTTCTCTCTCTCTCTCTCTCTCTCTATATATATATATATATATATGTGTGAAGTCCGGATGGACATCACATGAAATAAGAGCATACATCGTGGCCGGAAAATAATAAACTCAGCTCAGGAACAAACTAATTTATTAAGAAGTAAAGCAACACATCTTAATCCGTTCGGAGCCAGCCCGCGTCTCTCTAAAAAAGCGCGAAAAATAGAATTAGGTGAAAGAGGTTGCCAGAATTGGCGGAGGAAGTTAGTATGTGGAAAGCGAAGCGTTTACGTCAAGACAAGAAGGACGGGTTACCATGGCAGAGATGAAGTACAGAATGGGCGATTATAGGTAGTTAGTAATATTATCATATATATATATATATATATATATATATATATATATATATATAGAGGCTGTTCGCACATTTCTTAGACGATTTTGGTAAGCGGTAATAAAAAATCGTTTGCTGCAAAAGAAATAATTGCAATAGTACTATGTTTTTAAAACTCAAAATTATCGTCTACGGCTTGAAAGTTTTGTTTTTACTCAAAATGGCGTTTTTAATAAAGCAGTGGTTCGAAGGCTACATTTATGCTCTTTCCGAAGAGAAATATGCATACTCCGTTATCCAAAAACGATGTGAGAGTCATGGTTTTGTGATATCTAAAGCGTCGATAGGTAATATCGTCAACAAGAAAGGAAAAAAACGTCAAATTGGAGCCTCAAGTGGGACAAAAATTTCAAACAAGTATCCAAGGAAAAAACGGACATCTTCGACTATTGCATAGGTACGTTGTTTAATGTTAAAAGAAAATCCCCCTAGTCAAAGGACAGTTGCAAAATCATTAAAATGCTCGGTGTCCACTGTAAACAAAATGATAAACGTTGATTTAAATCTTAAGAAAGCGAAAAAAACGCAATGTGCATCGTCTTCTTCCAAATCATATCGCTGAACGCAGGACACGCTGCAGAATTCTATATGAGAAACACTTATCCAAAAAAAAATGGAAAACAATTGTCACAATAGATGAATCATGGGTGTATTTAAATGATTGCAACAAAAAAAGAGCCATTTATTATCATAATAGGGGAGAAATAAATTTAAGTACATGGTTCAAAGAATCGAAAGAAAGTTTTTCTAAGGGATTCATGATTGTTGCTGGTTTTTCTTATAATGGCAAGTTAAAAATAAAGAGAGTGGAAAAAATGTCAAGATTAACTCCAAATACTATCAGAAACATATTTTATCGCCAATTTTTCCGAATGAAATACCATCGCTTTACCCACAGTGCCATCAATCTGTGAGACTCCATCAGGACAAAGCTAGCAGTCACACATCAAAATCCACTGTAAATTTCCTAAAAGAAATGGAACAAAAAACTGGTATCAAGGCCATACCCTTCACTGATATCCCTACTAAATCTCCCGATGTATCACCTATGGATTTTTGTGCTTTCGCACTTTTAAAATCTGCATTATCCAAACGTCGTCCCAAAAACCTTACAGGACTCTGGAAAGCTGTTCAGGAGGAATGGGATAGAATACCTCTTCTGACACTTCAAAAGGCATTATTATCCTGGAAATTGCGGTGTCGAAAGATAGCTCAGAATAAGGGATGTCAAATAGAACATTTAAAACACAAGAATTTTATGTAATTTAGTTTTGTGAATACAATATACATCGTCTAAAAAATGTGTGAACAGCCTCTGTATATATATATATATATATATATATATATATATATACACAGGGTGATTTTTCTTAAACTGACACTACTCACAGCCGTCTGTAGCGTGATCTATCAAGCGGAATTCCACCAAAATTTATAGAGGGACTAAGGATGACATGGGAAAGAGTTTCTGTTAAAAAAAAAAAAATGTTCCAAAAGTCGCCGGTAGGGGATGGTGTGGCGCTTTTGTTGTCGGCGCACCCGAGAATTTCCATAAAAGGCAAGCAAAACATCAAAATACAAATTACCGACTATGTAGTCGACAGCAGCGCCAGTATTTCGGGCTATAAAGATAAGGCATGAATACCGAAAAAGTTGTAAGCAGAAAAATGAATAACAAAGAAATTTCACTGCAACACCACTTTATGCAGCGAATTTACTTCTTCCTCCTTGAATGTGACCACAGTCCTCTTGGACGACACATTGAATACTGAACACTACTTTCTCAACGGCCAAACGTAACATGTCATCAGGAATGTTCATGAAAGTTCAGGATATGTTGTCCTTTAGGGCCGCCAAGTTCGACACTCTACCAAGATACACCTTAGACTTGGTGGCTTGCCCAGTTGGCCATCGTTGCCAAGTGTGGCTTGCCCAGGGATTGCTGACGCTATGAAAAATATTCCTGGGTTCTTGAAAACAGAATTTGGTAATACCGTCTTAAGCATGGGAAGGGAAGATAATTTACAGGGGATCAACTTAAATTTTATATCTTTCATATCCCCCATTTTAAAAACGTTGTCTACCCGGGTGGAGGCTCTCATACATAACATACAAAAATAAAATACAAAATATTACAACGATACAGAATATAACATAAGATTACAAAAATATCTGGCAAACTCCACAATGGTTCCTCCAGATAGCAGGTCCATGCGGTTTCCCTACTATCCTTCATCTTATTTGTTTCGTATGCACTTACCCATAATTACAGTATATGTTCAAAATTAAGACTTGTATTCGAAATATAAGACGATAACATAAATTCTAGGGCTGCATGACATATTATCTTGATATATTTGATATGAATAAAACATAATATAAACATTTACACTACCTGAAACTTACACTACCTGAAACTTACACTACCTAAAACTATCTCTTAACATTGTCCACATATTGTATTATTAGTTCTCATCTTATATTCTATTAATACTGACATTGTTTATCACAATCAAAATTCACTCTATTATATTTTTTAACTTCCTTGGGTACTCTTATATTCATAACAATTCTCTATTCGTGCAAAATTACAATATTATAAATTTTTTCATTAATTTCATATCAATATCTCTTCTTTTTCTTCAAAGTACTGTTACATTAATAAAACAACTTAATTACATCAAAATTCGTTTCAATAGCAATACACATTTAATACCTTACATATACCTTAATTCTGACATACACAAATCACATCTCTCTCAAACAACCGTGTATCCTCACTTTTGCTGAGGAATGCTGACTATGAAGTTGGAAAGGAGGTTAAAACAAATTCCTCCCGCCACTTCAAAAGAAAATTTTTGTGGATGAACCAATATAGGTAGATGGATTCAGTTACTCAACTGTAGTTGCTCTCAAAGAAAAACCCCAAAAACCAAAAATAAAAATTTTGCCGAATGAAAAAAAAAGTTTCGAGTTGTGTGGCCATCACAACCCGACAATTTTTTGAAAAAAAAATATAGAAAAATAAAATCAAAACAAGAACAACTCAACTGAGAAAAAGAATGCATCATGACATTAAATTAAATATTATAAAATTAAAAATTCACCTTAATAATTATAAAATTGATTTGTTATATTATTCTGAAAGTGTTACTTCAATTACACCATAGAATTTAGATACCTGTCAAGTTTTTTAACAATATATAAGATCATAAATTAAACAACTCAAAATAACTTGTTATAACTTCTTAATTAAGTAAATGGGCATCATCTTCATATTAGGCAATATTCAAAACATTGTGTGCTTTAACATCGTCACCAGTTTCACTTCAAAATAGTCAAATTCTAAAAGCATTGGTACCTATCATGACATAAGTGACAAACCTGGAGGTGAAATGGGCTATCCTCTGTGATGTCTAACGTGAAAGATTGTCAGTGATCACGAGGGTGCCTTGGTGCAAAGACAGCAAGAGGCTCATCCCTCTAGGGGAGGAAATACCCCTTGTGCTAGCAAAAGGGTTCTCCGGTGTCAACAAAAATAATATAACTCAGATCATCAACACACTTGACAAAATTAGGGGTAACCTGTGACATGTCATGTTAGCCCTAACATTGACAAAATTTTTCTTTAACTTAAGCACATCAACATTCCTTTTAATAAATATTCTTTTGAAATAATTCAGATGGTAATTTGTGGAAGGCAAACTAGCATCAAAAGTTCTCTAAATAAATATAATTAACTACGAAATTTAGGTAGGTATCTAAATCCATCAAAGTTAGGTTATCTTCATCATGTGTCAACAATGTTCATTACAATATCAGTTATTAACATATCAAAAATATAAAAACACCTATAATACTCAAATGTAATGTAGAAATCCACATCTGTTCCAGAAATTTTTCTCAAAATAATACTACAACTATACAATTGCTTATGAGATCCACATTAATAAGTACACACAGAAGTAGCTCAAAAAGAGAGTTTAAACTAGTTTTTTTTTTAAACAACACACAAAGTTTAACCACATAAGTGGAGTCAAAGGGGTGTTAGGTACCCAACAAAACAAAAAGGAAACGGATCTCTGACATTCACATTATTATCACCATTATTATTATCACTATTATTATTTTCCTTTAAATCAAAAACACATCATAAAATACAAGAGAAAAAGTATTTGTTTTTAAATGTATGGAATCAAAATTTATCACCCTTCAAATTTCTTTACAATCTTCCAAACAACTTCCTTTCCTTCTCATTATTATTCATGTACTTTTCATAATCATTCAATAATCAGCTAAAAACTCTAACCAATGTGTGAATTGAAGGAAACATGTAAAACTGCTCATGCTTGTTCAAAACTTATAAATCCTTCTCTTAATTGATAAAATATGTAATATTCCTCACACTTTATTCAATATATTCAAACATATCTCTCTTTATACTTATTTTTCCTATTTATTTATTCTCTATTCTTTCTATTCTGAGAAATTTCTGGAGTGGGCGAACATTTATTAGCAGACGGGTGTGAAAAATCATCCGTGGCTTATTATGGTACCCTAGCAGATATTAGAAGGACGCTCCGTTTATATGACAAACTACGCCTTGAATTTCTACTTTTACACCAGAAAATCTCCTATAGTACTTATATTCCTGACTAACCTTCAACATAATATATTCACGAGGATTCAAAACCATAATTTAATACTTCATTATATGATAAAACAAATTCTTAACTCTTATAATTTCTAAAATCTAATATATAAAAATGAATGTTTGTATCTCTGTAATTGTATAGAAATCCACAGTTTAGGAGCAACGATCGTGAAATTTTACATACAGGCGTCTTTAAAAACAGCCGAGGGTCTGAAGAACTTCAAAAATCGAAATTAATTACCGTTGATTTTTAATTAATAAAAAACCAAAAATTTTGAAACTAAATGTAAGATGTTACACTTTGTGGAATCACCACTCTGAATATGGCGTCCACGTTAGGCTTAGCTGGCAAACAGCGAGCGAAAAGATAAAAATAAATAAAATCAAAAAGTTTCAAGTTATATATTAAACCAGAATAATAAATGAAAATAATAATCTTTCAAGTCAGATTTTATACTCTAAAATAAATCGGATCCAACGGCATATTGACACTATCACACGCGATGGAAAATTCGAATCAACCACGCTAAGTGTCACAAGATCATTTTTAATCGCTACTGCAACCCCCCTCGCTTATGTCTTTGTGTCTATTGAAGAGTTAAAGACTAAGCTTCTATCCTGCTAACTTATTTCTAACTTAAAACTCCTCTTACTCCATAAATACATGTATATTCACCAACCCATAGAAACTTTCCAGTAATTTTAATACAAATATTCTCCTATTTACACAATACACCAGCATGTTATTGTGGCGCATTCGGTAAGAGCGTTAATTTACTATACAACATGACGCGGGTTCGAATACGGATCGTACAGATTTTGCTAAACCTGTATTTTCAGCTTTTTTATGGAGGCTTTTTTGTTTCAGCTTTTATTTTATTATTTTTTAAATTATTATTATTATTATTTTTATTTATTATTTTTTAAAATTATTTTTATTTTATTTTATTATTTTTAAAAATTATTATTTTTATTTTATTTTATTTTTCATATTATTAATGTGTATAACATTTCGTATACTTTTTTTTCTATGTTATTTATACTGTGTTTATATTTTAATGGATTTTGGTAGGTTTATTATAAATTTATGTATTTTATGTTTTACTTTTCAGGAATTTTTGCTCCAATGATAAAGGCTAAATCTTTTCTATGTTATTTATACTGTATTTAGTTTTTAAATTGATTTTGGTTAACAAACATTCGACAATTTGACATTTTTACTTTTCAGCTTTACTTTCCTAAAGACAATTTGACATTTTTCCTTTTCAGCTTTTAGTGGTTTATTATAAATGTATATATTTTATGCTTTACTTTTCAGGGTTTTTTTGCTCCAATGATGAAACGCTAAATCTAGCTGAATTCTGAAGATATTATTGTAAATTTATGGTTTTTTATGTTGGGTTTTCTTTTTATTCATGTGTATAACATTTCACATGCTTTTTATTCTATGATATTTATACTGTGTTTAGTTTTTAAATTGATTTTGGTTAACAAACATTCTTAAAATCCCGGGCAACGCCGGATAAATTATCACCTGTGTAGGTTGATAATTTATAAATTTTAAAACTGTTACCACATGTATATTTACAGATCCACAAGAACTTTCCAATATTTTTAATTAATAAATAACCAACAACTCTCGATTCACAAGCGTACAGTAGATGGCGCCACTATTTTAATTTTTTGTGTGTCTATTTCGTTGTTATGTGACGATAAATTTATTTAAAGTACCAGATAAAGAAATCACATGATCAGCGTTTAATAAATTAAATTGTAAAAATTAATCTTTAAAAATTCACCAAAAATTAGAAAATGGAGGTAAAGATGCGAAAAGAATTTCATTTTAAAGGAATTTTTATGATCTTTTTCGTGATATAAATTTTACAACCCTCAAATTATTATTTTAAATGCAAACTTGAAAAAAGTTACAAAAACAGATTAAAAATTTAATTTAAAAAAATCTAAGAAGAATTTTTAAAAAATCTTTCTTAGTGCACCCCTACATTATAAGAAGTATCGCCATGCAAAATTTCAGTCCTTTAGGCTATGTACACATGAGAGCGTTGCAACGCGCGCTCTGGGGCAGTTGACTACTGTTTTTTGACAGGCATATTTCTATTTTTTTACAAAGTGCAGAATAAATAAGATATATATGAAATACATGAATTTTTCAAAATGAACTTATGCGAAATTTTCAAATGTTATTATTTTTAAATTTTTTTAAACATTTGAATTAAAATAAGGGAGTTTGATGTTACATGAAAGATACGCAACTTCGTGCCCAATATGCTAATGTATATTTTTTATTTTATGATTTATGTATTTTATTATTTTTCTGATATAGAACCACAATAATACATTCCCTGAGTACATTATAAATTTACATTTCTTTAAATTTTCTCTCCCCTTTCTATCTACAGATGATATTTTTTGAATGTAATATTTTTTGAATGTTTTTCGTGATATAAATTTTACAACCCTCAAATTATTATTTTAAATGCAAACTTGAAAAAAGTTACAAAAACAGATTAAAAATTTAATTTAAAAAAATCTAAGAAGAATTTTTCAAAAATCTTTCTTAGTGCACCCCTACATTATAAGAAGAATCGCCATGCAAAATTTCAGTCCTTTAGGTTCAACGGTTTGGTCTGTACTTTGTATGTCAGTCAGTCAGTCAATCAGTCAGTTAGTCAGTTACGGAACTGTTTTATATATATATAGATTTTTATTACTATCTCTATATCGTAACGTTAACTTCATGCGCACACATTATTTTTAACTGGCATTCAATTGGCTGTTAAAACTTTATATTTACATCCTATTTAAAAGAAGTAGGGTGTAAATTGTAGGGTGGAAAGTTGGTAAAATTAAAATTTTGTGCAATGTATTTTAATTTCTCGATTAAAAGTAGTTTTTTTCTAAAAATCAATTTATTTCGCTTGAAAAGCTAAATATTTTATGCACGCGGTTTATATTATTATTACTATCTTTATATCGTAACGTTAACTTCATGCGCGAGCATTATTTTCTTATGCTTTTTTTATTATTATCATCTTTATAATAGCTTTATTTTCATATGGTTTTAAGCAACTATCGTTGTTATTCATATTATGTTGGTTTTTTATTAATTAAAAATTAAGGGTAATTAATTTCGATTCCGGAAGTTCTTATCTTTATTTTCATATGCTTTTTCATTTACGAATTATTCAAATGTTGGTTAAAAAACTTTTGCGCAATTTATATATTTGTGTGTGTTTAATTATTGAAATTAATAAATTTATATTTCTGGAGAGGATGTTTCAGATTTTAGTGGTACTATGATGAAAGGCTGAATATACCAAAATTCTGAGGAGTTTATTATGGAGAGAAAAGGAATTTAATATGTAGAGGATGTTTATAGGAGTTAAATGTGGAGAGGAGTTGAATGGTTTGCAGCCCTCAATCAAACACTTCATTTTTTTAAGAGGCAACGCTGCAGTCATATCATTGTTCTATTGGAAATTTCTGCTGAACCTGTAATTGCAGCTTTTTTTTACCCCAATGATGAAAGGCTAATTCTAGCTGAATTCTGAGGAGTTTATTATAAATTTATATATTTATAGATTTCACAAGGTTTTTTTTCTATGTTATTTATACTGTGCTTAGTTTTAAATTAATTTTGGTTAACAAACATTAGAGAATTTGACATTTTTACTTTTCAGATTTTAGTATTAAAATGATGAAAGGCTGAAATTCTGAGACGTGTATAACATTTCACATATATTTTTTATGTTATTTATACTGTGTTAATTTTTAAATTGATTTTGGTTAACAACAAACATTCTTAAAATCCCGGGCATCGTCGGGTACTTCAGCTAGTATTTCATAAAGATGAGAAAATATTCATGTGGATAATTTAAAACTCAAATGCAAAAACATTGATTAAAACATGGAAGAGAAACGAAGAAAGAACATACATCATACAAAATGAAAGAAAGCAAATTTAACTTTTACGCGACTTATTTTTACAGAGGCTCTGAGAAATTATATTTATTTATCACTCATTATGGAGGCGAGAAAGGAAAAAGGAAAACATTATAAAATTGAAAAACAAGTACAATTCCGTAAACACCCGATTCGTCTGAGCGGCGGATGGCTAAAAGATATTTATTGCTGTATAACATAACATTCAACTATGTGTATACACGACCGCGCACGCTGGCTCTCGACCCATGTTTATAGTAGGAATGACCTACTTTACTCCGTATTTTACTAGATTTAAAACTGCGTGTGAGAAACAGATACTTAAAAGAACGATCTGCAAAGAACGATCTTGGCTAGTTTAAAAAGAATAAAAATGTTAAATTTCTGAACAAAAGTATGATTAAATTTACGTTTGTAATTGATTTAGCTAACCCTTTTTAGTATCAACATATTTCAAAACATTAATTATAATTTCACATACATAACTTACACACTTTCATAAAATTTTATCATTATAACTTTTACTTAAGGATAATCAATTAATCATAAAAACAGATATGTGAAAAGTTATGCAATTTTATAGACAATTCGTCTTACCTTTAAGAGTCCCAATTTAAATATTTATTTTTTATTTATTTATTTTAATAATATTTTTCTTCGGCATAACATTTAATTTTATGGAAATATGCCACCAATGGTTACATAACTTCAAATCCAAACGTTCGTAGGGGAAGGAGTGGGAAAAAGTCTGATCCGGGAACAAGCTGTTGACGCAGGAGCAAACATTTTTCTTCTGGTTGCAGCACAACAAGGGCAATGATGAACACGAATCGTATCGCGAAAAGCACATTGCACAACATAATTTAGTAGCAGAATTTCACAATTGGAGTAATTCAAAACAAACTGCGGTGTTGTGGGCAGGTGAAGAAAACGGAACAATTTTATGCTGTAATAAGTGACACATAGAAAAAAGGAGAGCCGCGTAAACAGTAACTTGAGCAGTCATATTGAAAAAAGGATGATCCGTTGAGGTGAAAACGTAGACATCGCATAAATTTCTTGTACGTAATATTACCATTTGAAGATTCTAAAAAAGCTTTTGAAATTATTGTATAACACTCGAAATCCAGCGGGGTTAACACAAATAACATGATGAAGAAACTGCATAGATTTTCAGGACTGGAGCGCATGACGTTGCACAAATATCCTTTCATTTTTTAGGATAGACACTTAAAATTTTCTTTTATGGAAGATATAATACGTTGCATACGTAAATTTTTCTTCGTAACACAATTATAATTAATCATTCGAAAATCGTAGGGCACCCCGGACAAGAATAACATCCTGCCGGCTATTAATTCTGTAATGAAATAAGATCAGATTACAGAAATATTAGAAAAAGAAATTTATTTCCGAGTGGCTAAACAGACATCTTATCTAAGGGAAAGCCAACACCCGAGTGATTCCCGGGGTTTGCGTATAGAGGTATCTGCGGTTGAAGAATTTGCTGACCAAAGATGTTTCTTGCAAGCTGCATCAGTTGTGCAGGACGATTGCCTTATTTGGGCATAGAAAAGTGTGGCTTGCCCAGGGATTGCTGACGCTATGAAAAATATTCCTGGGTTCTTGAAAACAGAATTTGGTAATGCCGTCTTAAGCATGGGAAGGGAAGATAATTTACAGGGGATCAACTTAAATTTTATATCTTTCATATATATATATATATATATATATATCTGAATGCAAATGTAAGTGCTTTTGATCAGCGTTAATGACACAGTAGCGAGTGCTGTGTTGTGTACCCGAAAGTAATTAGCTGCATTTAGGGAAATATTACTTAGTTTTCAAAATCCCCGTTTACTGGTACTTTCTCTTGGCGATAATTAAATTTTACTCGAAGTTTCTTGCCTTAATTACTTCACTTCGGATTTTACAAGATCTACAAAGCATTAAATTGGTTTTAATTAAATTATTGCACTATATGTCATAAAATGCTCCTTCTTTTATATAAATTTATTGCAATAGACGATACTTCTTTAAGTTCATATGAGTACGAGGGATAGCTTGAAATAAAAAAAATAAAAATCATATAATTAAACTTTCTAATGGTTCATCTCTCACAACACTCGCAGTTATATTTTATTTTTCGTTAAAAACAAATTATAGCATGGGCAAAAATCAAATACACTTTCTACGATCCTATAATCTGACAACTGATTGATATGACTTTATGCCATTTTGCCTATACACTTTGCATTCTTCCCCTAGAGAATTGACTAAGGAGACTTATACCCCGTCTAAATCATATATTTTTCATTGTTCGCTACTGTGACCACCTTTAATGCTTTTACGTGTGTCTGGTCATTAGAAATAAAGGGGTTTTGTTAATTGAATGCACCATTAACAATATTCGATTGTCGACCAACTCTACATCATTCCTCGATGAAAGAGAAACCGAATGGCCAGATAACTCGATCAGAAATCATTCAATATCTTTTGAGGACTACTCTAAAGACTACATTTCTGTCATTGCTGATTATTATTAGTTATCCTTAATGAACTATGGCTGGAGTGTGAATCGATGTCAACATGTTTGATACTGGAATAATTACGGACTAATATTCTAACGAATATACTTCCACACTACATCTCTGATCGTCTGTACAAGCGACACGTATCATACATAGTATTTGTAAGTTAAACAGTGATCAAGATTTTTACATGAATTTTATCGTTTTTTCAACTATGCCTCCTTGTCGAAAGTAGTCGAATCTAGGCGCAAACTATGACTGCAGGGCAGAAGGAAGCGGCTATAATTTTTAGCTCTTACTATAAGGCACCATAGGGTTGAAGTCTTACTTTTGCTCGGTGCCACCGCAATTTAGACGGAACATTAACATGGGGGACATCTGGGGAGCTTGTACCCTTCTGCAAGTCCTACAAACCAACTGGAACTTTTCGTCACAGATTTAACATTAACATACCCATATCCTTCGTAGATACGAGATCATTTAATGGCTCTTGTCTGGACTCGAGGTGAGCTCACTCAGTGCCGAAACGTGATACGCTAACCACTTGAATGCTTTGGGTCTAATCTTATATTGAAATACTGAAAATATCGAGCTGCCGAAGACTTAACGCATTTACCTGCCAGTACACTCGTTTTTTCTGCTAAGTCATACACGTGCAAGATAAATTCTTTCTTAATGTTATTCCGACCGGATGGAAAGAAGCAGTTTGCATTCGCAATCAAAATATAAATCAGGATAAAGATTTCAATGGATCTCAAAAACTTGTGTTTTGATATTTATTGAAGTAAATCGACTTCAACCATGACATACAGTTTTGATGTATATTTTATTCATAAAATGTGCAATAGCCAAAATAAGCCCCATAAAAAGCCAAAAATATGCCAACCTTTCTTGAGACGCATATAAAGGCTCTCTTTATCAACATTGAGAGGAACAATTTTAGTATTTCTGATACTGAAATATTTTGAGTAATGGTCGTTGAAAAATATCTTATAAACAATGCAAATTTTCTAAAATGAGTTTTCAAAGAAAAGGTAATCTGTTTTAATCATATCTCTTACCTCAAATTTAGTTATTCAGACCATTGATCAACCATTGAAAAATACTTTAATGTGTCTTGTAAAAGGTAAATTTGTTTTACCATCTGTATTTAAGGGCCCCGGGTTGCCCCAATTGGCCAGCAGGTCTGTATTGGCCGTCCGTCGCCCAGACCCATACTTATCATGAACCCAACAGGGGAAATAAACCTCCGGCTGAGTTTGCAGGTTTTGCTACGCAGCTTCTGGTCTTCAGGTTCACCAAGCTTATGGACTAACCGTCCGGGAGGCGTATTATTGTGAATTACCATCTGTATTAAACAACGTAATTCTTTTTCAACGACAATTAGACCAACAACAGGAAAGTCTTTTTGGTCATTTTTATTTAGAATGTTTTGCTTCCATGTAATCTTTAGACGCAACTCTAATATCTTTTATAAGAGATGGAATAGCTAACTGAGTAACCAAATGATATTTTAGAAACATAAAAGATAGAGCACTGCGTTTCATATGGTGAATAACAAACGCATTTATGTCAGGATATTCACGAGTTGAAAAATATTTTCAGAGATCTGACTAAGGTCGGCATCATTCACAAAAGTTTGATTTTGTTCCGACTTTTCCAAAACTGAATTACTATAGTATAGATGGTATGGACAGATAATTCTAAGAAATATTACCAATTGTCGAGACATATTATCAACACTTGTCGAGATTCAGCTTCAAGGGAAATTTCTGAAATATCTCCCTTCTCGAAATCAAAATCATCCAATTCATCCACCAGTTTCAACACTTGCACGATCACTGATTTTGTTTGCAAGTGAATAGAAGGAATATAAACGATATTTCTATGTTTCTCAACTACTCATATATATGAAAAAGTAAACAAGTTTTAAGGGGTCAGGTACCTTTTAAAAGCTAAGAGACTCGACAAATATATCCCTATTTTCAATCATCAGTCGTTATATAAATTATTTATTCAGACATATATAAAAATTTTACTGTGAGTTCAGCCCTCTTTCTTCTTTATTAATATAGCTCTAAATTTTCTCTAGCTTTAAGGGAATTAAAAATTTTTTTTCAAAATTTCAACAATTGTTTTTTAAATGTTATGTCATTTCACGCAGACATACATCTGTATATTAATGAATATACACATTATTTCTTTTTAGTTTTAAAATTAAGCTGTATAATACATCTTTAAAACTACCAAGTTTGAAATCAAAATTCTTAGTTCTTCATAGAAAAAATGTTTTTTTTAAATTTTAAATTAAAAAAAAATTTTGATAAATTCAACTGTAATTTAAATGTTTATGATAAAATGACATGATAGTTGGTCATTTTAATCATACATATTTCTATTGCCTATTTATAAAATTTCATGGTATTCTATCCAACCATTCTGGTATATCGTGTGCAAAAAATTTCAGGTAGTCTCTTCTAAAGAAACTACCGCGGGTTATTAACGTAGGATTACTTATCGTTGCTTACCTCTTTTGTCTGTATATATGTATGTATGTGTTATGCATATATGTATCTATATATCTATCTCTATCTATCTATCTATCTATATATATATATATATATATATATATATATATATATATATATATATATATATATATATATATATATATATATATATATATATATGTGTGTGTGTGTAGTCAAAATATTGCTACTTTTCTGTTTAACTGTTTACTGCTTGCCTAAGCGATACAGACTGGGTTTGTCGCGCTACCAAAATTATAGCTCGCGACGCAGGAGATCTGAAATTTTGTTTTTCTGGAGGACTGTTATGGAGGAACGTAATCCTACGTTAAAAACAATGTTTTAAATTTTAAACAATTAAAAATTTTAGCTTCAAGCTAGAAAAAGAAACTAGTCATTAACGCTTATACACACCCTCTCAAAGTCCGACAATTGTTCGTACTGTTGCCTGTTATGTCTCAGAGGCATCTCTAGTCACAAAACCGTCCCTCCAAGTCGACAGATTTGTTTGAATAATCTTATGGCACGAACAATCATGCTTTTATACTCTCCCAGCTGCGCATCTCATATGCGCATAGAGTGCTTACCCTTGTCTCATTGGCATCGAAATTTTAATCATTTGCATATCTCTAACCAGACTACATTCATACCAAGTTTCGTGATAGTAGCTCGGTTTCTTCTGGGTGCATATATTTTTTTGTGACTGAGTGTATATATATATATATATATATATATATATATATATATATATATATATATATATATATATATATATATATATATATATATATATATATATATATATATATATATATACATACATATATACATAGTACTTATAAAGAAGAAAGAGTATTCAACTCACAGTAAAATTTTCAGATTTATGAATAAACGATTTCCATAACTACCGATAATTGAAAATATGGATATGTTCGTCGAGTCTCTTAGCTTTTAAACGGTACCCGAGCCCTTAAACGCATCACGCATTACAGGTTAAGTAACAAAAATATTTTCCCCTGTGCTCCCTTACGAACACCCAAGTTGGTAGTAATGGAATTGAGAGATAGTTCTGTTGGCTTAAAGATAAGAGTGCAACATCACTCAATGAGTTCCCGGAATTGATTCACTGCCAGAATGGAGTTGTTCAAAATTAAGGAAACGTAGTGTCAATGGGCTTAATCTGTAAGCGATGATATAGAATCTACCGCAGACACATTCTTTTGATTAGAAATGGGTCCGGGATATTTCTGGCTTTTCTCATATCATTCATGATCATGGGATTTATCTGAAATCTTCAATTTTTTTAGGGTGAAATGTTGATTGAGGCGAATTATACCCTGTTGTACCCTTTTACTTTACGTCTATACTGTAGGATAGAACTGCACAACATACCGCCCATGGGCCATATGCGATATGCGGCCCACCAACTCTCAATATGTGGCCAGTGAAGTGTTTTTTAATGACGCATAATATTATAAATTTTAAAAAATTACGGTACGTGATTTCTACATTTATAATATTTTGAAAGGAATGTATAAGCAATGAATATAAATATTAACCTAATTTTAAAAATAATCAGTCATTTATTTTTTGTTGGACAAAATATTATTTTCTCACCCATCTATTCCATTTTCTTGCAGCTCGCAGCAACTTTCCACAAAGTAATATTGCCTTCATCTCATTTCAAGTTGTGCAGGCCTGCTATAGGACAGAGGACGAAGTGAAATACAATTTACGAAACATGCTTATAAAATATTTATTGAACTCAGCATTTAAAACAAGACTTTTTGATGTATAGATAAATACGCAGTACTTATGGATTTTCTTATCCAGAAATTTTTGTTTTGTGAATAACTGAGCTGTCTTTTATAAAACGGTATTTCCATTCACAGTGAAAATACTCAAGTGGTTATTGAATTAACAGCGTATTTCTTTTTCTGATGACCATATGTGTAATAAAAACTATACAATCACTTATCATTAGTATACTTAAGAATTCAAGTACTTTAGAAATGAGAAATCCATAGTCATTCTAAATGTCAATATTTTCAATTTTTACCGGTAAATGAAAATTTTCTATTTTTTAGAGAGGTGAATTGATTTAAAAATTTTCCCCAAAAAAGCTTTAAAAACTAATAAAAACTTTGCTTTCATGACAAAAACAAAAGAAGAAAAAGTAAAAATCACAAATTCATATTAATGTGATATTTTAAAGGACAGTTTTGTTTAACATAAAAAGCATAACACTTCATTGCTAGCAGAATTTCAGTTCAGGTATGTCATGCAAGGAAACCCATGGTACAGTGCTTGATTAGAATGTGAGGTTCAGAATTTTCTCTATGTCATTCTTTTCAAACTTTTCTCCATTACATGGGTAAAAGTCTCCTTTGACTTGTTAGAATTGAAATTTTTATTTCTGAAAGAAAAACTGTCGTATGGGAAACTAGAACAATTATAAGTTGTATGAGTTATTTCTTTTTAAAGAATTTAATATTTTAAATGAACTTTTTACAGATGATTATTAGCATATTGGCACAAGAAAGTTGCATTTAGGGCTCATAAAAACTAGGGGGGGATGATCTAACGAAAACTAGATCTTCATAACTACAGTATAGGAAATACTATTCTTTCTTATTTAACTCATTTGTTCAGGTTAATTGGTTAATTCTAAACTACAGATCGCATTCAACTTTTACGTAGAAATTGCAAAAATTAATATTTACTACATTTCTAATCAGTGTTCAGAGGGCAATTTTTTTTACTCTTTCAGTCATATGGGAAACTATTTACGAAATCTCACACTCTGCCCTTTAAAATCTACGCAAGGAACTTCTCACTGACAATGTCTAACAAAAATAAAAAGATACGCAGCAGCATACTGCTCCTTTATATACACTGCCTGAAAAATGGAGAGGATGCTATAGCCTCTAAGATATGTTTAAACAAAATTAAGTAGTTTTCAGTATTCATTATTCTCATTCGTTACTCAGCGATATCGATATTAAGCTTAAAGGAAATTTCAACATTATCTTAAAAATTAATTTACTCAGGGAAAGAGTTTACATTTGGAGGTCAAGTGAAAAACTGAAATTTCTATGAATAGCAAAATCTCTTCTTATTACATGTGTAATAGAAAAAGACTGATAATCTAGTCCAAGAAAATATGGATAAAAAATACAGTCAAAAAATTATATTTTTATGATATTATTTTAAAGGGCAATTTTTATTTTAAGCAAAATGCATCACAATTCACCGTTTGTTGAATTTCAGATCAGTTATGTCACGTAAGGAAGTTCATATACAGTCGAACCCCGTTATAGCGAACCCGGTATATAACTAACTCATGGATATAACGAACAAAAATGTTGGTCCCGCCGTTTTCCTGTTGTACGTAATTTAATTAGTATTGTTTCAGTTTAATGTAATCGATTTTAGTCGATTTAATTCATTAATGATCATTTTTAATATATTTTATCATTTTTTAATACATCATTATTGAATACACATTGAAATTAATGAGTTACACATTTTGTGAACTCTGGCATTTTTCTTAACGGTTCGGATATAGAGAACCACCGGGTAAAGTGAACAAAACCTTTGATCTTTTGAAGTTCGTTATAACGGGGTTTGACTGTATTTATTAAATGTCACAATTAACCTGTGTGAAGTTAAAGAAAAAGTACCTATATTTATAGGTGGCTTGCTAAAGGATTTCGAAGTTGATTGTGATTTGCTTATGTTAAGCTGTTTTTAATGAAATTCTAGAGCCCTTTTGAAACGCTTTCTACTTTTACGGAAATATTATCTCATAAGATATTTTGCAATTTTTTAAAATTTAATTTGCTCTGAAATACTTTCGCTAAAGTGTAATTACTTATAAATATCATTTATTGCATTTTCAGCAGAAAATTAGAGCAGCTAAATTCCTCGGCTTAGATGAAATTTTCTAATCAGAGAGGATCGGGCAAACTAATTTGTTTTGCCCATAATAGGATTTTCACACCTCTCAGAAATAATTCAATTACACATTTATAAATACATATAATATTCAGGCCTGTGCTAAAGCAAATTAAAGTGTTTACGCCTTTAAATTTATTTTCAATTAAGTATCCCAATTAGAGCGGCTTCAGAGCTCTTAATACATGGAAATGTTTTTAAAATTTTCTTAATCTCGGAAAGTTCTAGCGTGAAATACAAGTAATTGAGAATTACTCGTCGGAAAACATAAAAATGGATTAAAAATGGCTCAGCAGTTTTGTAATTAACCGAAATCCAAAGCCAATTTACTCCGTTTTATTGGCTAATTTACCTCAAAAGGCAATGAAAGCCCCTCAGATTCAATGAAATACGATTTCACTTTCCCTAAAAGATCTGGATGGATCTTCGCCGGAGCCTCCCACTGCCGAGCGACCAATGCCGAGTCTCAAATTCGATGACGTCATTGTTTGATGAAGTTTGGATACACCCACTTAGAAAAAGATTCACTAGATGGACGAATTTTGTGCCACAATTGTAAGCGCTTTTGATCAAGGACCCATTTTTTAGCCGTGTGTTTTTGTGAGACTTATATTTTTATTCGGTGGGGGTGTTTTCTCTGAAAAAATAAAAAAACATTCGACAAGTGCTCAGTCGAAGTCTGTTTCTCGAGTCGTTCTGATGTTTCACAAACTGTGTACAATCTGCGTGTGATATTTTAGTTTAGAGGTAAAAATAATTCTTTTTTCCCTTTCATCCTAAGAGTGTTTTATTGTACTTCAGAGCAAATGAAAGTGTTGAATATACATGATAAAAATGGTGCTAGAAAAGTTATTAAATTTTATAATTATTGTTCTTTTTAAAAACTTTGATAATTTAGAACGAAATTTCATCTTACTTGCATTCATTGTAAATATTTGATTGAATGAAAAACAATGAAATTGAAATTTCAGATTACTTTACCTGGATAATAATAGCTTGTATTTAATCAATTAAGATAAATATAGAAAGGCAATTATTGTAAATCTGAAAAATATATCTGAATAGTTTCTGTTATCAGAAAGGTGTCGAGTTATAAGTTAAATTTATGTCTTAAAACTTGGATATTGTTATTCTTTTTAAGAAACTTAGATATAATGAAACAAAATTAAACGAATAAAAAATTTTTAACGTTTCCTTTCTTAAGATTCACGATGAAGACTTAAATATAATAATTTTAAGACCTTTTGATAAATAAAGACATAATTTTAAGATATATGATTAAGTTAAATATAGTTTGTTAAATTGAGTTATAAAGTTTATAAAGTTAACTTAAA